>JAFEMH010005385.1:72500-164975 GCA_022495995.1 Adenophora triphylla var. japonica
ATACAAAACGGCAATAAGCCAGAATGCAAAACACCATCAAGACTGAATTTTTATTAATGAAAACTAAGTATTTAATATGATTCAAAAAATCCAAATCTTCCAAGCTTGGATCAGACGGAAAAAGTTTAATCAGTAATTAATACGTGAAATAACAAAAAAATTGAAGTTCTTAAAGCTTTCAGAATTGAACATAGCAGAAATCAAATTTGATCTGTTTCGCAAGACTTGCTAAAAAAATTGAAGTTCTTAAAGCTTTCAGAATTGAACATAGCAAAAAATGACAGTAAGACAGAATGTAAAACACCATCAAGACCCTAATTAAGTTTTTTAAAACATCAGCAAAAATGGCAGTAAGCCAGAATGCAAAACACCATCACGGCCGCTCCACATTTGCACGGGCAAGCAGCTTCAGGCGCACGGCTGCTTAAGCAAATTCGCCAGAATCACTAGAAAACCAGTTATTCTATGTTCTACAAGAGATTCCACTGATGTTGGCAGGAAGTCAAGTTAGAGAAAAGGGGAAACTGATGACTGAAGAAATAAAGAATAAGCAAAAAGTACCCTCATCTACGGTTGTTGTGGGCTTCACCACATGTAACTCTTCTTTTCTGGTCATATAATCACCCACTATGTATACTCCATTTTTTGACTGCCAAAATTAGATAAGTAAACCAAATTTGAGAGGAAAAAAAAGAGTTCAAAAAGAAATGAATGACATATGCATGTGATATGCTATTTGAAAGTGCATTCTGAAGACGCATATTTAGTTGATAAAATCTAGCAGAAACTAACATAAAAAGCTTGCTATTACATTCATAATGTCAAGCTACATATGTCTTGCATGTATGAATTCCACTTACCAAAAATAATAACCAAGAACCTCTCAAGTCTCAACCATCAACAGTTATTGTGGAAGCAATTTTCTAGTACTCTGAATATAAGTAAAAAATAAGAAAATAATTAAGTATTAGTCACAACAAGAAAAAGAGGTAGAGATTTAACAAATATTTGAAATAAATTCAAGATACAAGTCCTTACCCTTTTCGACATTCTCCATCTTCTCAATATCGTCCAATACATCAAATATGTCTTCAAATTTTGCAGACGACCTCAACCAATTTTGACCACACACAAGAGCCTCTACCATCTTTGGACTTAGTGAACTCCTAAAAGAATCAAGGATATGCCCACTAGTGCTAAAAGTTGACTCTGAAGCTACGGTTGAGACAGGGATTGCTAAGACATCTCTTGCAACTTGAGAAAGAATAGGGTACTTTGATGAATTTTGCTTCCACCACTTCAAAATGTCGAACAAATTGGTCAAACTTTCACAACCATCAGCTAAATATCGGCCAATTTCAGACCTACTTTCAACACTTTGCTCATTTTCTAAATGTTGTGCAAATTGTGACCCCAAGAGAAGAGAAGGGTCATCATTCACATTAACATTCATAAAAGTAGAACTAGTTGAACGACCCAAATCAAATTCAACTGCAACCGATTGATTCCCATTCGTATCAAGTGAATGGTAATGCTCATACAACCATTGCAAAGTAGTTTCTACCTTATCAATCATTTTTTTGATATTGAGTAGTGTACTTTCCATAGCATTGACCCAAGCAAAATACTATCAATTTCATTTTATAACAGGGATCCAAAACATTTGCAACATACAACACAAAATTTAAATGACCTAAATCTTCCCAATATTTATCATACTTGGTTTTCATATTTTTCGCCATACCACTCAATAAAATTTCTTCCTCCACATTTCCTACATTTTGAGCCCATGTAAACAAAATTGCTCTTATGGACATAAGTTCAACAAAGAAGAGATTGGTGGTCACATAACAAGTACCATAAAGCTTTTTGGTGGTGTTATAAAAAATCTTCAAAAATCGAATAAAGCATCTAATAGTTTGCTATTGCTCCATGGTAGGAGGCCTAATATGACTATCAAAGTAATCCCCGAACTTACCTTTATCCTTCAATCTATCAAAGGCTCGCTCAAATTTTTCAGAATCCTCCAACATCAAATAGGTGGAATTCTACCTTGTTTCAACATCAAGGCAAAGAAGACTCTTACTTGGAATTTTTTCAGCCTCAACACTAGCTTTAAAATATTTTGTCCTAGCAGGAGAAGACCTCACAAACCTCACTACATTCCTAACTGCTGAAATTGAGTCATGTTGATCACGTAAGCCCTCTTTCACAATGAGATTTAATATGTGTGTACTACATCGAACATGCAAAACCTCATTATCAATGATGCACCCTTCCCACCCTTTTTGTTTTCCTTGACAAATATCTCATTGCAGTATCATTAGAAGTTGCATTATCAACAGTTATGGTGAAAATCTTATCAATCCCCCAATCAAGCAAACATGCCTCAATAGTCTTTTCGATAGTGTCCCCCTTATGATTAGCAATCAAACAAAAGCTCAAAAAAAAAATTATTCAAATTCCAGTCGTTATCAATCCAATGAGCGGTAAGACACATGTAGTTCAAGTTTTGAATCGGGGACCAAGTATCCGTAGTAACACACACACGTTGAGTCTTTAAAAGTTTCTTTAACTTGGATTTTTCCTCAATATAGAGACCCATGTAATCCCTTGCAACAGTGAAGCAAGATGGCATAATAAATCTAGGATTTAAAGCACTCGTGAAATGCTTAAACCCCTCTTTCTCAACAGTCCGAAAGGGCATCTCATCAGTAATAATCATCCTACAAAGTTCTTTCCTAAGGTCTGCAGCACTATAGTGGACTGCTTTAAGAGTACCACTAGGTCCACTACCACCCATAACACCCTCACCCTCTTTCTTTATGGGATGAAATTGAAGGGTCGTTTGGTTTCTATCTTCTTGATAATGCTCCTTATAAGGATAATCAAGGCATCCTTTAGGATTAGTCAGGTGCTTCCACAAACTAGAAGTTCCATTCTTGATTAAGTCTGCACGATATTCTTTCGAACAATAGTTGCACTTTGCCAAAAGTCCATTCGCATCAAGCCTTACAAAATGGTCCCAAATCTCTCATTTTTTCTTAGATCCACTCTTTATCTTTGCTGCAACTCTCGTTCTTTTTTGAGGACGAGGTGGAATCTTGGTGAGATCTATTACATTGGGGTTTGGATCTTGCGTGGCCATGGGTGGGATTATGGAATTGGGATAAGGATCAGTAGGGGTGGGCGTAGAGGTAAGTGCATCAGCATCAACAACATTTTCAGAATCCATCTACTCTACCAAGGAATCAGACAATTAGTGAGTGTGTATGTGTGTGTGAGAGAGAGAGAGAGAGAGAGGATTTGGTACCTGTGGGCAGTGGCAGTGGTTGTGAGGAGAGCTGGAGAGGAGGAAGAACGAGAGACGCGAAATCAAAGAACGAGAGAGACAGAGGATTTGGTACCTTGGGGTTTTGTATTTATACTTAGGGTTTTTGGACCATGAAACAAAACACTGGAAGTCTCAATCTGCCATAATCCGGCCGTAGAGCGCACAAAGAGCGATCGCCCTTGTCATGCCGCGCGGTCGCGCTGAGTTGCTGTAATTTTGGCGTGGCCGCTCCCTTTTGCACGTGGTCGCTCGCCCTTGCCTCGGCCATGGCCCAGAGAATGCAGCCAAGCCTCGGACAGCTCCCTGTCTTCCTCGGCCAATGGCCTGATTGATGCGGCCAACGGGCCAAGTCTCTTTCCTGGCCGATCAATATATATATATATATAATAGGGTCACGCTCCAATGAGAACCGTTTAAAATGAGAACCTTGAGAATCACTTGTATACAGTAGATATTTAGCTACTGTATACATATACAATAGACTGTATACATATACAGTAGATACTTAGCTACTGTATACAATTGTATACGTGTGGTTATACATTTTGTTATGGTTCTCATTTGAGCACCTACCTTATATAATATATATATATATATATATATATAATATATTATATATATATATTGGTCCGGCCCGATTCCAGAACCGAATTTTAAAACCCAAAATCGAGACCAGACCAATTATTCGGTTCTTCAAAAATTATGGACCAAGACTAAACCAAAAAATTGGTTCGGTCCAATTTTCATTGGTCCGGTCCGGTTCTTTGGTCAGATCTGGTTTTAAAAAAAAAATCTCGCTCACCCCTAGTTCTTTCTTGGGCTGATGAGTTAACTTTTGTGGAACTCATTCACTGGTCGTCTCTTTTGTATTTATTTGTTTGTATATATAATTAATAGTAATTACTCTTTTCCTCTCAAAATATATGATGACGCCACAACTTTTGGTGTCTCACAAGGATAAATACTGGCTTTGTATGAACTGGGTACCTAGATCACAACACAAACAATAAGCACCGTTAGAAATCAAGTCGGGGTTGATTCCGGCTCAGGCCCTCGGGTGTGAGAGTAACACCTTCGAGGGTTTAATAACTGAGATATAAGACTTAGAATGCATTGGTTTATTTGTGTTCTAGGTTTAAATAATATGACTTACCTTGCCCAAGAGGACAAATGAGAGTTTATATAGTAGAGAGAGACCAGTTTGATGACCTCAGCCCTGGTAGATATTAGTTTTGACCTATGACACGTGTCCACACCTGTTTGGCTCGTACCATAATGCACAAAGTACTGTAGAATGATGTCTCTGATTGGACGAGGATACGGGGGCAGGCGACAGTTGGTGCGGTGCATTACGCGCATAATAGGCATCTGAGCCCCCATTTAATGTGATAGTGATAGGCCTGTCAGCTGGTGTCAGAGCTATGTATGGACTAGTGTCTCACAATCTAGATATTAATCGGGAGTCTGGTATGAGATCGCGATCAACGTGAACAAGATAGGCTTGGTCTACGCGGTTTAGATAGCTGCGGTCACAGAGGTGCCACGTCATATATGGCCTTTGTACCAGAGTGATCTTGGGCCGGATATGAAAGGTCTGGGCTCATCAATACAAATGATCAAAAAAATTGAAATTTTCTCGAACATTTTTTTTTAAAAAAAAATATCTTTCATTTTAAGATAGAGGTAATATATAGCAATTTTTTTTTTTAAAATGTCATTTATTTTAAGACAAAAATATTATATGTTTGTAATTATCATTTTCTAAGTCATAAAAATCAGTTTTTCTTTTTTTTTCTTAAACAAAAATCAGTTTTCTTAAGTGATAAGAAAAATGAGTCTTTTAAGCGGACAATTCGGTTCAAAAACAAAGAAAAACATTCATTAATTATATAAGTATCAATGCATTTGTTGATGATTTTCTGTGATATCCCTCATCCACATCAAAAAAATAGGAGAATTTAGTGTGATATAGAATACTCATACAATATTATTAAGTATCAAATCATCCATTGAAATTTTGAAGGCATGTGATGGATTGTGGTTAACCTCAATTAAGGAGATGATTAGTGGGTCAGTGTGTGCTGACTTCGTACCGTGACAAAATCCGGGCTCGAGTCGTTACAAATGGTATCAAAATATTAAATTAGTTTTTTTTTTCTATAAAATGATGTCATAATTCATTACAACAAAATCATTGGTTGGTAAGAACTCATTCATACCTTTTATATTATGAAAATATATATTTGATGTGGTTTGAGCTAAAATGGAATGGTACATTTTATTCACGTGAATTTTAAATCTCCACTGTGTTTTCTTTAACGCCACATTTTCCTTGATCCCTTCTCTCCAACGCGACATTTTCTTCGATCCCAAGTATCATTTTCAAATCCCAAATAGATTCATACCAATTTCAATCCCATTTATTCACAGTAGTTACAACCCTCGACGCTGATAACAGTTTAGTGTAGGAAAATTTCATTCAATATATACAAAATTTCATTCAATATATATAGATATACACACAAAGAGAAAATAGTCTCAAAATACATAGCTGTCTGACCAAAATAAATAAATAAAACAATCAAGCTCTTTACTGTACTTCAAACCACATCCAAATTCACAACATAAACACACCTAATATTCCCACACAATATAAACTCGAACCCTATTACCATCTCGTCATAACACACAAAATTTACAGATTTCATTATTAAGCTCAGAACCCCTAATAATAGTAAACCTGCCTTTTATACAAACACGGAACCATCCGTTACTCATTCCAAAACTTCATAACTCATATTTTACCTTATACGAGGGTAAAAGGGTAATTTCATACTCATATCATTTACCCAATTAGGAAACACGAACTTCTCCACTTTGATGAGCTTCCTTCACTCTTTTATCATACTCATCTTCATCTTCTGGTTCTTCTTCCTCTTCTTCCACTTTTCCCTCATCTTCTTCCTCTCCCCACCCAACGCCTCCGATCGAGCAGTAAATATTTTATTCAAAATACCATATTCAACAAAAATCTCAAACAAATTTTGCACAAATATTTTCCGCGGAATGCGGTGGCTCAAAATCTTTATAAGCAATTAATCTTTTTTGAATAGTCCATGAATTATCTATCCAATGGCAAGTAATGCCCAAATAAGTATTTCTTTGCCAATGATCACTCCAACCATCGGCACAAATTGAAACTTTATTTTCTAAATTTGATAAAACACCAATTAAATCTTTTTTATATCTTTTCACCACTCTAGTAATATCACGTACAAGATTCGTACGTGGTACTTTCGTGGCGGCGAGATTTAAAGAAAGTTGAATAAAATTTCCATAAAAATCATCATCCGCAAAATTAAAAGGAAGGCCTTTAACGCAAACTAATTTGGCTAGTTCATCCCTATAAACCCACTTATCAAATTTAAAAAGGACGAAAGGGAAAGACGAATCTTGTGCACCCGAACCCGAACTATGTTGTTGATATTGTAATTGAGTTTGAGTAGTGGAAATGCCAAGTTTCTTGGGATTTTTTGATGCGGTATGCTCGTTGAGCGTCCCATGCACTCCGCCTCTTTTGAATGAGTAAACTTTGTCACAATAGTTGCAATGTGCTTTAAGATTATAGTCATCTTCGGGAGTAATTTTTCTTTTTGTGAAATGGATCGCGAAAGTATCATATTGCGGCTCTCTTTCTCTAGGAGGTTGTCCCCGACCTCGACCACCTCCTCTAGTAGCTCGGCCCCCCTACCCCTCCTACTACCACCACTTTCAATTTCAAAAGCTTCTTCTTCCTCACTTTGTTGGGTAGTATTTGGATTTTGATAATCAAAATCATCGTTGGGGAGGAAGAACCAACATGTTCCTTGCCTAAATTGCTTCTTCCTTGGTTTGAAGCCATTTGGGTTAGGAAAAATTAAGATTGGAAATGAAATCTAGCTTAAAAATGGATGAAAATGAAGAAAAACGCTAATTTCGTTAGAAAACTAACTCAAAATGAGGTAATATTTAACTGGAAATTTGATGAGCGTAAGAGAATATGTGAATATTTGAGAGTAGAAGAGAAAGAGTAGAGAGAAATAATGTGGAAATAAAATGGAAGGAGAGAGGTGATATTTATAGTTAGTTTTAACGCTTTAATTTTTTTTGGTTAAATCAATCTTTACTAACTAAACTAACTGGAAAGGGCCAACCGGCCAAGGGGCCAACCGATATCGGCCAGGGGGACAGACGAAAAGGCATGACAGGCAGGCGCCAGCCGGCCCAACGGGCAAGGCAACGGTCATCTCCCAACTGTGATATGACCGTTTGAAATGAATTTCAAATGCCGATTAATTGCTGGTTAAACCGGCGGTTTACCAGTTTCATAAACCTCCCAACCGTAACCGAACCTCCAAAATCGGTTTCGGTTAAACCAGTCCGGTTCAACCGCGTTGATCGATTTTCCACGATTTTGAACTGGCCGGTTAGCCGGTCCGGTCCGATCCGATTTTTGGCCACCTCTACCTTTCTTGATCCTCAATGTTGTTGATCTGAATCCGATCTATAGCAGGCGCTTCTGCAAACTTGATTTGGCAGTCCGCATCTATTTCTTTGATTTCTTGATCGGTGATTCTGGAGAGGAGGTCTGCTTCTGTGTTGTCTTCTCTCATTATTTGGTTCAGCTCATAGTATTCAAAGCTTTTGAGAAGGGATTTTGCTAAACCGCAGTACTTGGCTAGAACTGGGTTGTTTGTGTCATATTCCCCCTTTATTTGATTTACTATGAGATGGGAGTCACTATTTATTTCAATGTTTTGGACCCCTATGTCTCTGGCCAGCTCTATGCCCGCGATGATTGCTTCATACTCGGCCTGATTGTTTGATGTTTCAAACTTAAATCTCAAGGCCCTTTTGAATTTCTCCCCGCATAGATCACTTATTATCTTAACATAATTTTAAAGTAATTATCTTTGTAGATTGAGAAAAAATAACAAACATTGTTAAAGGCTATAAATGAGATGAGTGGTTTGACATTATATATATTTATCTGCATAACCCCTAAAAGTTTTTTTTACATTCATTGATGGCTTATGTAGGTTCCAATTGTACAAAAATTAGGTTTCATATAGCTTTGTTTAGTTGTAGATACTTTATTTTATCAAATACTAATGAGAACTTCCAATAACACTAATTTGGTATATTACTATTTAGGTATTCCTTTTGTCCTTATTGATGGGTTCATAAAGACAATTTATATTAATAAATAAGCTCATATTTGTCCTTATTGATGGGTTCATAAAGGCAATTTATATTGATAATTAAGTTCAATTCTAAAATTTCATAGTTTAATTTTTGTATAAAATTCTCATTTTTTTTGTAACCCCTTCCCCATCTCAAGCAATTGTTTAAGACTGATAAGGGTTTGATGACATAAGAAAAGGAAATGCTATTGTCACTACAGTAATTGTTTTCCACTACATTTTTTTTTGTAATTTGATATAAATATACATTGGCATTTTAAGAAGTTAATGATTTTTTTAGAGAAATACCATATACAATAGAAACTATATAAATTAATGTTGTTGGTAACGCCAAAATTTATAAATTAAGTGAGATATTAATTAATCAATAAATTAATAATTAATAATTATTATATTAATCAATATCTTATAAACATATTGATAAATTATTATCAAATAATTATAATATTTTATAAATTAAATATTATATTTTTCAAAGCACCTTTCAACCTCTCACTTTACTTCATTGTTCAATGTATATTATTTAAGCATCCAATTTATAGAACCCCCTTCACAAAACGGGGATATTAAAACGACAATCACATTGAATAATTTTTTGCTGAGCTAAGAGAAAACAACACCATAATATCTTAAGATGATAAGAAAAATTAGAGATAAAATTCAATGTGATATTGATTTAATAAGAAAAAAATATAATTTAATTATTTTTTTAAAAAAACTTCATAATTATTGATATATTGAATATATATATTTATAATGAATTATTAATTTATATTTCATATAGGGTCTGTATAGGTAATCAAAAATGTATTATTTTATAATTTTAATCAATTATTCATTTAACATGCTGTCCTCGACTCTGGACCGACTAAAATATTATTTAAGAGATTTTATTAAATAATCAAGTATGAATCAATCGAGTTTCAACAAGGAAATATAATGGATATAAAATTCACACTTATTATAATCTTTGAAAGTAATAAATATTAATCATGAATTAATTTCTTAAAATATAAACAAATCCTTTTAATTTAATTTAAGTGAAATTCTATTAAGTTTTATTTGTATTTTGTAGATTTTAATTTCTTTTTATTAAAACAATCAAACTACTTAAATTAACACTTACTATAATATTTGAAATTAATAAATATTGATCAATATTATTAAATTTTCAATATAATAGCATTTAATTTTGTTAATTCACGATAACAATACAATATTAATTAATAGATTGTCGACTTAAATTTTATGCTTCAATTAAAAAAATTATTATTTAATACAATAGCATATTAACTTCTCCACCGTTGTTTCTAATCATTTTTTCTTTCTCTTCTCTTTAATTGAGACCCAAAAATTGGAAAAATAATCCAATTATTCTACGTAATTATAATATTTGATTTCTTACATATAAATTAAAAAGGTGAAACTAAATAATTACTTCTTATCAACACATATCTTTTTTGTACTTTCTTGCATCTAAATAATTTTTTATTTTTACATAATTTTAAAATAAATTATTTTGGAGAATGAGAAAAAAACAGCAAACATTTTTAATGAATATTAGTAGAGATATGTAAATTTTGTAGTATAAATAGTCTCATCTTAAGGACAGTTAGTCAAATAATTAATAAATCTACTATAAAATAATGAATACATTGGATAAACAATTATTGTAATGATAATAACAATTTCTGTGAATAACTAATTTTAGAACTAAATAATCTCATCTTAGAATGGATATTATATTTGATTTTTCAGTAGTATGAGACATACCACCATAGGGGTTTGGAAATTTTCGAGAAGGGGGGGGGGGGGGGGTTCACTAATTAAAAGAGAAAAAATATGTATATTTTTCTACATACAAATGGGGTAAAATCCATTTATTGCACTAAGATCTCCAACATTTTTTATGGTATATACACATTTTTTTCTACTTTTAAAATCAAATGAGGCATTTGCCCCAATAACCAAAATTATAGAAATTATCAGGACTGCCATATACAAATTACATTAAAATCGTAGCAATTATACGAGTTAGTCGAGAAAAAAACCGAATGGTGAAGATAAAATAAAATAAATTATTAATTTTATATGTATTTTAAATATTTATTTAGTCATATTTTATGATTAATTAATCATTCTTATGTCCGTCGAGTATCGACGGGTTACTAACTAGTTAATATTTAATAATAAAATTAAACGACTGATGATGCAAGAATCGTGCTGGATCAATCTCCGTCCAATCAGCAAGATAGATCTCCTAGTGTTTGACCTGAAAACATAACTCACGACTAGCCGGAATGGTCTACGACGAAAATCCTCCGGCGTGAGAGTAAGTACGGTGTATATGAGAGCTAACAAGTTATAAAGAACAATATATTCAGAATAACCAATCGCAATTACCTTGGAACGGTTGACGTTGTCATGTATTTATAGGCTTGGCCAGAGTTATATATGTAATAGGATTGCATGAAATCCCTTGAATTACGGATCAGATTGGTATAAGATATCATGTCCATAAATAACTCCTGTTTTGCAGGAATTCTGTTTAAGAGAAGAATCGTAAATACGCCTGGACTCTGTAGGTCGACGTAATTTTGTAGGTTGAGGTTACCTATTTGGATCCAGGTCGACCTGACTGATCGATACGGTCGGATCATGCCCGAACTAGAATTTGGATCTTATGTCGGACGATAGCTAGGTCGGGACCACGTAGGTCGGATAATGAGCTAGGTCGACTGATCTTTAATGATGGGCCCTGGGCCTCGTAATAATTGGGCCTAGCCCACTGAGAATGTGATGGCAATAGCATCTGTAAAGTTGGGCTTGGTCGCTAGGCCGAGCCCGTCACTTTTATTCCGTTCAGTGGCCCCCAACTTTCTGAGTTTGACTTTTGTCGACCAGGAAGTTATAAGAACTTTTGATGGACTTTGAAGTACGTCGCAGGTCGATGCTTGAACTGATGGTTGGTCGACCAATGGTGACGTGGCTTAATCCTGGATGTTGACTACGGACGGCTGGATTGGTAGAAGCACCGTATTTCTGTAATCATTGCTATTTTGACGTTTGGAAAACTGCCTCGGAAACCGCTTCGCCGCATTAATTGTGAGGGAACCGTTTGAGACCTTTCCTTCTTCATATCAATTTAGGAAAGATATAAAAGGCAAAACCTTTTCCATTTTGAACTTTTACTACCCTCAAATTTCTGAATATACCCAGCAAGAAATCAGCAAGGCGAACGAATTTTCCATTGTAGTCAGACTGTCGGTTTTCCGTAAAGACCCCCTTTCTTTGAATCAATCAAGGTATTCCCCTAATTCTTCGCTTTTCGGTTCAATTTTCGTTTCTTTGTTGATTATGCCATGGCTAGGACCTTCAGTAGTGAACCAGGGGCTTGGTATGGGTATTGTACCGTGAACCGTAGAGTATACAAGCACATAGGTGGCATAATGACTGAGATGACCAAATTAGAGTGTATTTCAATCTTGACCAGGTGGGGTTTAGGGTTTAGCGAACTTGAGCTTCCTGTAGGAGAAGATTTGGGTGATTTGGCAGTTGACGACCCAAAAATTGCTAGTTTACACCTTTTTCACGAACTGCTAGATCACTTAGTCTTGTTTTACATTAGGGGACCCAATAAACCTTCCTTTATTAGGAACAAAATATGATTTCTAGGGGAATCTAGGTCGCCCTTAGGTAGGTTGCATGAGTCTGTATGTAGGACTGATTCCCCTATTTCTTCTTCTTCAGATATGTTGACCCAGGCATCAGCGAGCTCCTCCTCATGCAGGATCGTGGAAGCATTCTTCTTGACCGCCATGCCAGGTCGCAATGAGAGGGGATACGTGGTCCCTAGGCCGGAAGCTGGTAAGAAAGGAGCTAATTCCAGGCTAGAGCTTCTCCAAAATTTCTTTGAAGTAAACAAGCAGGATTATCAGCTTACTCATGTCACTCCTAGAGAAAATAAAGCACATGGGTGGGAGCACTGGGCCTTGAACCCTACGAGAGTGGCCTTCTTTTATGGCCAGTTCGAAGCTGGATTAAGACTCCCACTTGATCCCTTTATCTGTGAGTTTTTAGAGTGTATGGATGATGTCCCGATGCAGATAGGAGCCAATTCTTGCAGGGTACTAGTGTGTTTTTCCATGGTATGTCGCTTCATAGGAAATGAGCCTTGTATGAAGGTTTTTTGGGAGTTCTTCAAGGTAGTTTTTGACAAGATAAGCCTAGGGTATAGTACTCCATCTAAAACTAAAGCCCCTAAACTTTTTGTCAATTTGCCTGATAAAGTGACGAGTTGGAATACTCACATGATCTTGGTCGAAAGCCGGTCTGGCTGGGAATTTCCTCTCCCTAATGATGATTCAAGGGATCTGAAGGAGGAGGAATACTGGGCTCCTGATTGGTGTAAGGATTTTTCCGATAGATTGCGCTTGATTCTGGTAGGGGGACAATTAGTTGGGACCTGTTGGGGTGCAATAAGAATAACTTCATACAGGCTGGGATGCTGCTGGGAGATGGAGATGTGGATCCTTTAGCCCTGATAGTGAGAGGTCCCATGTACCCTGACTGGGTGACCCATGCACTAGGAAAATTTTCTGACAAATGTGGATTATGTCGTAAGACCCCAGACTACTGTAGGATCAATGGCGAGCACTTTGGTGGTAAGTGTTTTACTTGCTTTTATCCCTTAGCTCGTCAATTGATTGTTTGCGTGTAGAACTTTAGCTCGTACACATTTGTTCGCATGTAGAACTTTAGCTCGTACATATTTGGTCGCATGTTCTGTTAGCCTCATCTCCCCTGTTTTTTGCAGTCCTTACCCCAGAACAGCAAGCGAACATGGTTCGTATTGTGAGTACCAGCCAACGGAAAAAAAGTGCCAAGGCCCATGGTGCAGCAAATGCTCGAGCTGGTAGAGAGAAAGAGGCAGAGGATAGAAACAAACTTTTGCCCAAGGATGGCTTGGGGATGGTCCCCCTCGAGGAACTTGAGACCGTCGATCCTGCGAGCACTGAGTCTCCCAAAGAGCAAGCTGCTGGTACTGAGGTGGCTGAGCAAAGTTCTGAACTGATGCAAGAGGATGATCCCCTAATTAGGGGCAAAACTCCTGTGGTCGATCTGGAAGATGAAGAGGAAGAGGAGGACGATCGTCCTCTAAATACGAAGAAAAGGTCCAAACCCAATCCCCAATCCGAGAAAGGCAAGACTTCTGGCAGCCATAATCAGCCCCCCACCATCCAAGTCTCCTATCCCGAGCTAGTTTATGCTCGCGTGGATAAACTGAGTGACGTTCCCCTACTCACAGGCGTGGATAGCTAGTGCAGGGAGTACCCCGAGCTAGAATTTGAGAAAGCAGTGGTAAGGCGAGCTGCCAACCAGGACCTGGTGAGCAAACTTACGGACAATGGCTTAACTGCAGAGATGTTCAAAGCCAGGTCGGGGCTGGTCCATTTCGAGGTAACACTTTGCGTCTATTCATAATTAATGTTCCTCCTTCTTGCTTTACATATCTGTTTTGACCCATTTTTAATCGATCTGATCCTTGAGTTTTCTTGTTGTAGGCTCTTGACATGGTCAAGCTGGCCACTAGTTATTGGAAAGCTTCTGAGGAGCAAGAGAAGCTCGCCAAAACCATGCTTGACCGCAAGTCTAACGATCTGGAGAAGCTGGAGGGCAAATATGATAAGCTGAAAGAAGAGCATTCCGACCTGGACGCTGCTTATGAAGTTCAGAAGCTAGTCAAGGATGCTGCTGTGAAGGCTAAGGAAGAAGCTTTGAACAAGCTGGGGGAGGCTCAACAAGAACTTTCCGGGGTCAAGCTGGATAAAGAGGCGATCAAAGTTGAACTTGAGACGACCAAGAAGATGCTTCATAGTCGAGATGAATTTTTGGCAAAGCTGAATGAGGAACATAGTGCAACTCGAGCCAAGTGGAAAGAGGAGGCTGATGCCTAAGCCAAAGCTGCTGTAGAAGCTTATAAGGACAGCGATGAGTGTTTCGACAATATTCAGAGCCAGGCCTTCACATTTTACGATGTTGGTCGATGCCATATGGCTCGACGAATTCTGGTGGATCCTTCTGTCGACATACCCCTTCAGCAATTGGCCAAATGGGCCTCTGAAGAACAATACGACATGGCTGCCCATCAAGTTCATCCTTTTGTCCCTTACAATGACAATGATTTAGCTGCCCTTGCTGCAGAGGATGTTGATATGGAGGCTGAGCCCTGGGTCGTCCCCCATATTGAGGCAGTGAATTTCAATACCATGCTTAAAGAATTTGAGAATCTTGACGAGCCAGCGTTGGATGATTATACCCCAAAAACACACATTTTCCGAATCTGGGAAGCTTACCCTACTTGAATAGCAAGAGAAGGATTTAGCCCAAGCTTCCGGCGATCAAGCTAGGACCAGCGACCAGACTGAAAATGATCCTGCAGCCTGATATTTATTTGACATATTTAATGATGTAATGAAACAAGTTCCATAATGATTTTTTGGTTTTTATTTGTGTGACCAATGTCTTGGCCCAGCTTTTGGGAGGCATGTTTAACTCGTAATATTTTATTTGGCTAAGTCCTGACCCACTTTGGGGGACTTGCTTTTAGTTTAACCGTAGCTGACTTTTTATACTTGAATCTTTTGCTTTTGATCCTCGTATGAATGTATGTCGAGCTAGATTTGATAGAACGAACGAGATCGTTGTGAGCCTTTGGTCGGATTACTTTTTAGAAATAAGGTCGACCTAATACTTGGCTCTTTTGATAGTGAGATTGACTAAGAGTCAAATCTTATTAGAACGAGGTCGACTAAGAGTCGGACCTGCTTAAAGGAACGAGGCTCACTAAGAGTCGAGCCTGTTAGAATTAAGTCGACTAAGAGTCGGACTTGGTAAGTGAACGAGACCGATTAAGAATTGAGCCTGTTAGAACGAAGTCGATTTAAGAATCGGTTTTATTTAAACGAATGAGATTGATTAAGAATCGATCCTGTTTAAAGGAACGAAGTCGATTAAGAATCGGACTTGTTAAATGAACGAGACTGATTAAGAATCGATCCTGTTTAAAGGAACGAAGTCGATTAAGAATCGGACTTGTTAAATGAACGAGACTGATTAAGAATCGAGCCTGTTAGAACGAAGTCGACTAAGAGTCGGACTTGTTGAATGAACGAGACTTATTAAGAATCGAACCTGTTTGAATCAATGCACAAACGTAACACAATTTTAGGTTGAATAGAACTGCAACTTTATTGAGGTAGTAGCACGATTACATAGAAAACGGAGAGCTAGAACTGAAACTAAACTCAAACTGGAAAAATAGAAACTAAGCTGAAACTGCACTAGAAAACTGAACTAGAAGACTGAACTAGAAGACTGAACTAGAAGTAGTATCTGATAAGGTGGGTAGCATGCCACGGGTGCTTCAGCGATCATGTAAGTTCCTTCCTAAATAACTCGAGTAACGATGTAGGGACCTTCCCATTTAGGATATAACTTGTTCATCTGAGTTCTCCTTCTAGTTGACTTGATCCTCCTTAACACATGGTCACCTACTTGGAACGATCTTATCTTTACTTTCTTATCTTGATAGCTCTTAGTTTTCTGCTTATAATTTACCATCCTTAGATGAGATGTATCTCGCTTCTCGTCAATCAAATCCAAATCGATCAATCTATTGACCTCGTTCTGCTCTTGGTCGAAGAAAACTACCCTAGCTGTGGGAATCTGTAGCTCGGCCTATGCCATGGCTTCTGATCCATATGAAAGATCGAATGGGGTTTCCCCCGTGGGCCCCCGAATGGTTGTGCGGACTGCCCAGATAGAAATGGGAAGTTCGTCCAACCAGTTGCTCTGCCGACCAACTAAACCCGTTTTTAATGCAGAGAGGACCAATTTGTTCGCTGCTTCAGCTTGGCCGTTGCCCTGAGGATAGGCTACTGATGATTTCCAATGCTTGACTCCTACTCTGTTCATTTCTTCCTCGAAAGCTGAAGAGAATTGTAGCTCGTTGTCCGACACAATAGCTCGAGGAATCCCAAATCGGCACCAAATGAAGTCGTGGATGAAATTGATGGCATTTTCCTCAGTAATCCTGGCTAACGGCTTGGCTTCGACCCACTTGGTTAAGTAATCAATAGCAACGATCACATACTTACAATTTCCACGGGCGGGTGGGAAGGGTCGAATTAAATCGACACCCCACATATCGAAAGGCCAAGTAGCGATCACTGGAGTTTGCTCGGTTGTAGGCAAGTGAGGTAGGTTGGCAAATATTTGGCACTGGTTGCACCCTTGAACAAAATCGTGAGCGTCCGCTCTCATGTGCGGCCAGCTGTCCACCACAAACCCCACTATGCACCTCGTACATCAGCTGAGTAACTTCTTGAGGGTGAACACATCTTAATAATGGCTTAGTGAAGGACCTCCTGAATAACGCGTTTCCTTGAATAATGTATCTCGGAGCCTTTTTCTTGATAGCTCGAGCTGCTTTCTCATCATCAGGTAGCTCACCGGTCTCCAAATATGCTCTCATTTCCTCGATCCAGCACTTGGTGTAGACCCAATCTCTAGTAGTATCCTCCAGGCATTGAATCTGAACCCTTTCATAGGCTGTATGTTTAAGGTAAGAGACAGACTCCCCATGTTGTTCGTTCGATGTAGCCAGCTTTGAGAGTAGGTCGGCCAATTCATTGTCATCTCGACCAACCCTCTGTATCTCCCAAAATTCCAAGTCTTTGATCAGTTCCTTCACCAGGTCGCAGTATTTCACCAAAATGGGATTCAGGACCTCGTATTCTCCTCTGACTTGATTTACTATCAACTGCGAGTCACAGTAGGCCACAATCTTGATTGCCCCAAAACATTTTGCATATTCAATTGCTGCGACCAAAGCTTCATATTCGACCTCGTTGTTAGAAGCTTCAAATTTGAATCTCAGAGCCTCCTCGTAGACTGTCCCTGATTCTGGCTCGATCAATACAATCCCAGCTCCACTAACGCTCTTTGTTGCCGATCCATCAGAGTATACTTTCCAGCAATCGTCGAGCAAACTTATGGTGGGCTGAGTTGCTGGTTCTTTTCCCTTTGCTTTCTCCTTCTGAGCTCGTACTTCGCCATCTTCCTTGGTGAACGTAAGCTCGACCAAGAAGTCTGCCAAAGCTTGAGCTTTCAATGCCTTTTGAGGCCTATACTCGATGTCGAATTCTGTGAGAGCAATTGAACAGTTGAGTAATCGGCCTGAACTTTCTGGCTTATGTAAAATCTTCCTTAAAGGAGCATTGGTTAGCACGACAATGGGGTGAGCTAAGAAAAAAGCTCACAGTTTCCTTGATGCTACAACCAAAGCGTAAGCCACCTTCTCTGCATTATAATATCTGCCCTCTACATCAGATAGGGCCTTACTTATGTAATATATGAGCTTCTGAAGCCCTCCCTCTTCTCGAACTAACACAGCGGCCACAGCTTGGTCGCCAACAGACAAATAAACGAACAATGTTTCTCCCATAATCGGGCTGCTTAATAACGGCGGAGAGGCGAGATACTCCTTAAGCTGCTGGAACGACGAATGACATTCGGCCATCCACTCAAAACTTTTCGTCCCCTTAACGATTTAAAGAAGGGGAGAGATCTCTCCGCCGACTTAGCTATAAAGCGACCTAGGGCTGTCACCCTACCGTTGAGTTGCTGCATCTCCTTGATATTTCTAGGCTCCTGCATGTCGACCAGAGCCTTGATCTTTCTCGGATTTGCTTCAATGCCTCGCTGTGAAACCATAAATCCAAGAAAATTTATGGCTTCTACTCCAAACACACACTTGCTAGGATTGAGCTTCATGTCGTTTGCTCGCAAATTGGCGAACGTTTCCTTTAGGTCAACCACGTGACGTCCGGCCTTTGTTTTGATGACCATATCGTCGACGTAGGCCTCCATGTTTCGTCCAATTTGTGAGGCAAAGACTTTGTTGACCATCCTCTGGTAGGTCTCTCCTGCATTCTTCAGGCCAAATGGCATCATATTGTAGCAGTAGATACCCCCAGCAGCTTGGAAGGCCGTCTTCACTATATCATCCTCGTGCATCTTGATCTGATGATAGCCCGAATAAGCATTGAGGAAGCTTAAAGTGGTGCGTCCAGCTATAAAATCTACGAGCTTGTCAATCCGAGGTAGAGGATAGCTATCCTTTGGGCAGGCCAGATTAAGGTTGGTGAAGTCGACACACATATGCCATTTACCATTATATTTCTTCACCATCACCACATTAGCTAGCCAGGTGGTATGAGAGGCCTCCTTGATGATACCTGCACTTAAAAGTTTTTGTACCTCAAGTTTGATCGCTTCCTTTTTATCACGAGCAAAACTTCGCAGCTTCTGCGCTTTATGCTTCATGGTCGGATTAACTTCCAGTCTGTGCACAGCGACCTCCTCCTTGATTCCTTTCATATCTTCCACACGCCAAGCAAAAACATCACTGCTTTCTTCCAGTAGTTTGACAATCTCTGTTCTTTCTTTAGCTGACAACTGCTTACCGATTTGAATTTTTTGATCGGGATAGGAGGGATTAGTCGCCACTGCTTCTAGCTCATCCACAGCTTCAAGCTCCGGACCATCTCTAAATTGTAGGGTCTCGATAATGATCTCACAAACCCTCTGTCTTTCTTTGGCCCCCAAGTGTGGGGCCTCTTCACCAATCATGTCATCCAGCATTGCTGCTATCTCACTGGTGGTGGCCCCCGAGTTATTGTCGATCTGTAGGCATAGCTCGCCTATGAAGACTTGGTCGACCATAACTGCATCTGAATCGACCATGGTGTTTTGGGAGGCACGTGTCGGCTCAGTCATGACATCGTCATGTGAGTGATAGGTCTCCTCTTCCACGCAGGTGATCGTAGATAGTCGCGAAGTTGTGGTGACAGACTTTGATAGTTTCAAATATCCTTCAGGAGTATCAACCTCTAGCTCCCTCTTCTTTCTCATTCGAAGGACATGATCAAGGTAAGCTCGAGCTGTACTTTACACGCATCCTACTCTAGCTAGAATGGGAAACTTAACTCGTTGATGGGGGATGGAGGCCACCATTCCAAGATCGACCTGGCCAGGGATACCCAAAATAGCAGCATAATCACTATTTACATCAATAACAATAAATGTTACCTTAGTAGTGACCCTGAATGGATGTTGGCCTATATCAACGTCCAACTCGATCTGTCCCTTTGCGTCCACCCTGTGGTTGGTGAAGCCTTCAAGTCGACCATCATAAGGTGACAGCTGCTCCTTTGAGAGTCCCATTTCTTTGAACATTTTGTAAAAAAAAAATCTTTGCAGGTGCCCGTGTCTATCAAGAGTCTGCTCGTCGTACACCCATTAATCAGCCCTGGGATAACGAGAACTTGCTCTCTGGCCGCTACGTTGGTCGCTAGCTCGTCCGGATAAAAACTGATAACCTCGTCTCTGATGTAGCTTCTGGGCGGCACGTGTGGGGCTTGAGCTGGAAAATCTTATGCCTCAAAGCAGTGTTGCTAGCTTGCTCAGTGATCACTCCCAAATTTAGTCGAGGTTGCCTTGGCTCGGGCATACCTCCAGCAGCTCGCTCACATCCACCAGGCTGAGCTTCTTTCACATACATGTCGAGCTTCCCATTGTCGACCCACTTCTGAATGATACGTTTCAGACTCATGCAGTCTTCTGTAGTGTGACCGGTATCCTTGTGATAATCACAGTATTTGCTGTTATCCCTTCTGAACTTATTTCCTGGGTTCATTGGGGCAGGCGGGCCTAGCTTGACCGTATTCAAAATTTCAGTGCGACTTACTATCAACGGGGTAAAAGTCTCGGGCACTCTCTCAGTCGCCCTAGTTCTATTTTTCCCGTTCTTGTTGTTAACTCCATTCTTGGCTGGGTCTTTCTTATCAGTATCTGCGACCTCGGATTTGGGACCCTTTTATTTCTTCTTTTCCTTCCTCTCTTCAGCTATGGCTACATTGTAGGCCCTTTCAAACAGTTCTTGACGGGTCTTCACGCTCCTGACTTGTAGCTCGTAGTCTAAGTCTGCAGAGGTCACCCCATTTCTGAAGCAATTTATCACTTCCCTGTCTATCAGGTCCTCTTCAATTTGGTCGACCATCTCCTTGAACTTGGTATAGTAGCTCATCGAGCTTTCATTCTTCCCTTGAGCCAAATTGTTCAGGTCGGTGACTGTCAACTTTCGGGCTCCAACTGTCGAGAAGCGATCTAGGAACTTCCTTCTCATGTATTCCCATGTGGTAATACAGCCTGGTGCCAAACCACGAAACCAGGTCAGTTCTGCCCCTATAAGGGTGCTGGTTAGTGCTTTGCACATCATATCATCTTTGATGGAGACGAAGCACATGGTAGCCTCTAGACGTTGCATATGATTCTGGGCATTGGTCGCTCCCGAATATTTGTCAAGAGTGGCCAACTTGAAACCTTGAGGAGGTCGCCGCTCGAGCAATTCTCTGGACAAGGTACGAAGAGTAAAGTCGTTTCGTTCACCCTTTCCAGTATCCTCCTTCCTGTCAGCCTCCCATTGTTCCAATCTCTTTTTCCATTGCAACCATTCCCTAGCATCTGGATGGTCGTTTCTCGATGGTGAGACGTGGTTGGACCTCTGTCACTCCTCCTGGTGAGGCTCTCTTCTTGATTGGGCCCTACGCCTTTCACTTCTAGGTGGAGTCACCTCTCTACCCCGTCTATCCCTGTGGGAGGGCGACCTGCGCCTTACCTCTCTGACTGGCGACCTGCGCCTATCTTCTCTGATTGGTGACCTGCGCCCATTCCTATCTCGGTGAGACTGCGACCTCTCAGTTCTGGCAGGCAACCTACGCATACTTCGGTTGGCCTCCAGTTGTGGCCTCAGATCTGATTTGGCCTCTTGTTCCCTATTTATGTTGAGGCTAGCCCTTAGGTCAATGCTTGGAACAGTGATGTGGGAGCGAACATGTTGCAATATCCTATGCTCGCCATTCTGCCTGATGTTCCTGTCCTGCCTAGCACTCCCCCCGAGCTGCATGTGAGAGTTTTAAGAGGGAGCAGCTCTTTCTGATCTCCTATCATCTTAATCAGGTGAGTCCGACATATCCAACAGCTCCGCTAAAATTCTAGCCCGCTCCACCAGCATCTCCTTCCTACTGAGGGGATTGGTTGAGGGACCTGGTCTGTCGCTTGCAGCCATTCGCCCTGCTTGTTGACGCTTTGGAGGGGGCTGTGCTCCTTGCTCGACCATAGGTCTTTTCTCCCTTCTGCCGTCTGGCAGGCCTCTGCCATTGGCAACTAGACATGTCCAAACGGTTCCGGTTCCGATTCCCGGTTTCGGAACCGTCGGTTCCCGGTTCTTAAATAATCGGAACCGTATTCGAGCCATATTAATCCGGTTCCCGGTTCTATCCGCCGGTTTCGGTTCCGGTTCCATCACCATTTAACTTTTTTTTTTAAATCCAAATCTCTTAAGATAGTAAAGACGCTAACTAATCTGTTTTTTTACAACATTTATCTAAATTTTAGTCTAATTTAAATAAAACAACACTACACTACAAGTACAAATACTAAATAAATGCTAAATATTACATTTAACTTACCTTGATCAATCGCCGGTTCCCGGTTCCTGATTCCGATTCCCGATTCCGGAACCGCCGGTTCCCGGTTCCGCCGGTTCCTCGGTTCCCAATATGGTGGATTCGTATTCGAACCATTTCAATCCGGTTCCCGGTTACGTTCGGTTCCCGGTTCCGGTGGTTCTCGGTTCTCGCCGGTTCCCGGTTCCGGTTCTACCCGCCGGTTCCCGGTTCCGGTTCTACCCGCCGGTTCCGTCGGTTCCCGGTTCTATTTGGACATGTCTATTGGCAACGATGTTCGAACGTGTCGCCCTCCTGGGCTAATGAGGCGGAGGAGGAGGAGGTGGCATGTTAACATTGCGATTTCCAGCACCGGCTTCCGTGTTAGCGCCGGTGTTTCCTTCGTTGTGCTCATCCGAGGCCTCTGAAACATGACCGTCAGAAGTTACCATGATTATTCTGTTTATTGAATTTCGAGGTCAAAAAGCACAATTCCCGGTAATGGAACCAAACTGATGCTGCAAGAATCGTGCTGGATAAATCTCCGTCCAATCAGCAAGATAGATCTCCTGGCTTTTGACCTGAAAACAGAACCCACGACTAGCCGAAATGGTCTCCAGCGAAGATCCTCAAGCGTGAGAGTAAGTACGGTGTATATGAGAGCTAACAAGTTATAAAGAACAATGTATTCAGAATAACCAATCGCAATTACCTTGGAACGGTTGACGTTGTCATGTATTTATAGGCTTGGCCAGAGTTATATTTGTAATAGGATTGCATGAAATCCCTTGAATTACGGATCAGATTGGTATAAGATATCATGTCCATAAATAACTCCTGTTTTGTAGGAACTCTGTTTAAGAGAAGAATCGTAAAAATGCCTGGACTCTGTAGGTCGACGTAAATTCGTAGGTCGAGGTCGCCTATTTGGATCCAGGTCGACCTGACTGATGGATAGGGTCGGATCATGCCCGAACTAGAATCTGGATCTTATGTCGGACAATAGCTAGGTCGGGACCACATAGGTCGGGCAATTAGCTAGGTCGACTGATCTTTAATGATGGGCCATGGACCTCGTAATAATTGGGCCTAGCCCACTGAGAATGTGATGGCAATAGCATCTGTAAAGCTGGGCTTGGTCGCTGGGCCGAGCCCGTCACTTTTATTCCGTTCAACGACTATTTACATTTTTATAATTTTTTTTATTATTTAATTAATGTTATAGTAATCTTATTTGAAATAACTTTTTAAAGATTACTCCATTAATTTTCTCCCTTTTTCTCCAATGATTATTAATTGATGTTATAATAATTTTATTTTAAATTTCTACTTTCAATTTAGGCTATTTTTACACCACCATAACTTCTACCAAAAACCACCTTGTGACCTCCCTCAACCTACCTGCCACCACCATCACTGTCCACCACCACACTTCAAACCACCACCACCCAATCATCATCCATTAAAAACACCAACAAGAAAATTCTTATAGTAATATTCTACTCCTACTACTAAATCAACATATACACAACACCAAGTTCGATTCAAACAAAAAAATCCCAGATCCGAAAAAAACAAAGCACCACGATCTAAATGAAAAGAAAAATTCAAAATTTGAAAATATTGAAATAAAATCTCAGAAGATCTGAAGGGAGGGAGAAGGCGGTAATGTGAGAGAAAAAAAGAGGGACGATGAATTTGCAAATGAGTCGGCTTAGGGCAGCAATTGGAGAGCAATTTGATGCTTCAAACTTAAATCTCAATGCCCTTTTGAATTTCTCCCCACAGGGTGTTGAATATTAAATACCAAAATCTAATTTTCAGATTTTTAAATAACATTTGTCATATCAAAATTGGGTAATAATAATGTTACAAATGAATTTTACAAAATTTGGTTTATAAAATAATGTTTCAAGATTTTATTGGTGAATTTAATTAGAGTCTGACGGGTCCACAATCGATGCAACCAATAAAATCTTGGCATATCATTTTGTAAACTTCTTTTGTGCCCCCTAGCATTGCCCATCAAAATTACTACCACTTACAACATTTTGATATAATGCAAACTCTTGAAATATTGGTCATTCGCCCATATTGAAGATATTTGATATACACTTTATTTAATATCATAATATTCACTTATTTTACATAATTTATTAAAAAATTATTTTTATAAGTTCATATGTCAAATATATATATATATAAATATATTACGGAATGTGAAACATATTCGGTACACAGCATTTAAGGCCAAAGTTTGTTTTAAAAAATAGACACTTAAATTGCGATTTTTTTGCGATGGTTGAAGTATAAAATATATATTTAGGAGCAAGTTTTGGGAGAAACTAGTTTCTCCATAAATTATAAAAAGTTCACTTTTTTTCTACTTGCAAGTAGTTAGTGAATATTTAGGAACAGTTTATAAAACAGGACTTTCTAGAACTTAAGGAGAAACTAGTTTCCCCCAAAATCTTGTGTAAATATAAATGCACAACTTGAGTTGGTCATATTATAAAATTTGAGGGTCTTGCAAATATAGCTTTTCATTTAAAAAATGATTTTATTGGTAAGTTTGTAATCAAAGTAACATACAATCTATATCTATATAATATATAAAAGCAGACTCATATTCTCATTCCTCAGCAAGCCACGTGGATTTATGACGTGGAAAGCCACATGTCGTCGTCTCATAGGCATAATCAAAAGTCTCATTTTCAAGGAAAAAATTGAATATTAAAATTAAAATTAAAATTTATTTAAAGAAAGTAAATCAAAATTCTAAAATTCCTATATTAATTGATCTATTTGATATATTAATTGATTGATTGATAACTAATTTTAAACAATATACAAGAGTCAAAGTTATTTAGATTGAACGTTATCCTACTTTTAAAATTTTGATTTGAAGATAATATTTTTCTATAGCAAGTTTCAACTGTCAAAACGTTAGCCATCCTTATACTCCGTAGCATTTAGTAGTCAAATTGCTCACTTCTTTCCTATCTCCTTTCATTATTTCTTAATGACTATTCATCTATTTTAAGTTTTACAATGATCTTGCATATTTCATTGTCAAATTGAATTTTATTATGTTGTCTATTCTTTTATCTTATCGTATAAATTTTATGTTTCACCTCTCAAGATTCAAGCATGGATTATACCTGCCGATAAGGTTGTTGTTTGCAATTCATCAATATTTGCCTAATATTTTATAATCTAATGCTACTTGAATTTCCTGTTTGTTATAAGTCAGTTAACTTGGTTCAGGAAAATAACAAGAGCTGCAACTGGAGTGGAACAGGTTAGCGACATTACTCATTTCATTGTATATAAAGATTACAGATCCTAAAGTGATCATGATATGCAATTGTTTCTATGTTAATTAGCAATTATTGTCTTTTTTACAATTAGCTTCATTTCGGAGAATACAAGGTCTAACAAGAGACAACGAGATGATCATAAAAAAAATTTAAAAATCGAGAACTGAGGGAGTAGTTTTTTTTAATAAGTAAAGCAGAGATCCATTTTCTGTTCACATCGAGCTATATGTAATTGAAAATAAAACTTCTCATGCCAAAGTCCTCTGAAGAGATATAATTAGATTCAATTTATATATATATATATATTACTATTTTAAACTTATGACGGTGTTCCACGGTAGAATACGAGTAGAGAGACTGAACTCTAGCACTCATCATCAAGGGTGAGGCTTGACTTTACCACTGAGCCATTCCTTTGGGTGTCATTCCAATCTTTACCTTTATATAGTTTCTATATCTCTCACCCATTTTCTCCCTATGTTTGACGTTGATTCCATCATACTTTAACTACCACGTCTTGCATTTTTTTTAATCAAACATCTTGCATAAATTTTCATAGGCATGAAATTGTCCTTGCGCAAAAAGGATAAGAAAAAAATCATGCTTTTTATGATTAATTTATTAATTAAAATCATAATTAATTAAATATATGTATTTGAAATATAAAATAACAATAACTAATATGTTATTCTACATATATTAATGTCAAAACAAATAAAATTAATAGTATTAATTTTTATAGAATTTCAAATATAACATAATTTAATTTTGTTAATTCACGATAACAAATACAATATTAATTAATAGATTGACGACTTAAATTTATTACTTGAATTGAAAAATTTATTGTTTAATACGGCAGCATATTAATATCTTCACCACTTTTGTTTAATCATGTTTTCTTTCTCTTTTGTTTATTTGAGACCCAAAATTGGAAAATAAACAATTGTTCTACATAACTATTAATATTTGATTTTTATATATAAAAGAAATATGTGGAAATTAAATAATTTTTCCTATCAACACATATCTATTTTGTTTATCCGTTACAAGGAATTCAACTCAATTTAAATCTATTAAGTCAGTCAATTGGTCTAACTAATATCTATAATGGGGAGCAAATTTGGGGGGTTACATTCATTTTTACTGACATTGAGGGGTTATTATAATTGCAAATATTGTATGTCAGTGAATGTGGTAAGGGGTTTGTCTATTCAGGTGTACATTGATGTAATCTGGCCCACCAATCGGTCACTAATGATTACCTCAACCGTCATCAACTCTAATACTACATGTATTTCACATTTGATCAAACAGGTATTTATTCTTTGTTACTACCATTTTTCTCTACTAAAATTCCCAAAACGATTCAGATTTCTCAAATATTATCAACTTTAAAATTGAACTTCATCATTACAAACATATTTTTCAATATTGGTGCCTTTTATTTATCAATTTTTGTTAACATACTATTATGAATACAACGTGGGAGGGGAATTGAATCCTTGAGCTTCCCAAGACACGACAATGGCCTATAAAATGAGCCAAGACTCATTGAAATTTTATATTCATCATTGTTTCCATTGTTTTGCCATCTATAGTGACGCATTTCACTTAGTTTGTGATATGCATGCTTCATCGTAGTTTTGGAAGTTTGGAAAACTGCAACTCAAAAGGATAGTGGGTTACATAAAGAGGGTGAGGGGGCTGAGGGGAAAGAGGAAAGTGGGTGGGGTTGAGGTTACGTAGGTGTAATTACCCAAATTCGGATCGTCAAAATCCGTTAAAAGTTAACCGGAATCCGTTAACTGGCCTTCCCAGGTTAACCGGAACCCGTTAAGCTCCCCGCTCTCGAGTCAACGAGACATCCCGGGACTGCCCCGTGCATCCCGACATCAAAGTATACTCAACACACGTTATCACACGTAAAAGTACAACTTTCCTCAAAAAACGCACTTTTCGGCACATTTCGGGGGCGTTTCAGACATTTTCTGGATAATTATTTAAAAAACGGACAAAACCGGGAATAACGGGACAAAATCCCTAGACTAGGTGAGTCACAGGGGCACATGGCACGCATGCCAAGCCCCACAAATAAACATCAATCAAATTCGAGGGTGAAAAGACCAAAATGCACTTTATTTTGAGTGACTGGCCGTCCGGCCTGTTTTACTGGAAAAATCAGAATTCTCATCAAGTCCTCCAAATTTCCAAAATACCCAAAAAAACCCCAAATTAAACCTTAGGCCGTCCGGCCTGTTTTGCATTTTCACCCTATAAATACAAGCGCTGTCATTTGTAAAAAAGAGGAAGAAAAACATTAACCCCTCTTCACAAACCCCACAGCATAAACCAGTTTCACCCCCCCTGAGCCCCGTTTTGTCTCGATTCCCATTTTCCAACCAAACACGAACAAAAAAACCTCGAAACACCTTTCAAACACCAAAAATCGTATCCCGTATACGTAAACCGAGTCAAAGAGTCATTAAAATCAACGTTTGACATTCAAACTAAAGATTTAAGTTCGTCATTCGAACTCCGTTTTCAAAACAACTCAAAATCGACGTTTGTCATTCAAACGCTCGTTTTCATCATTAAAATCAATGTTTGTCACTCAAACCAAGATTAAGCTTGACATTCAAGCCCCCCCTTTTCAAAAAATGCAACACACACACACACACGCACACAATTTCGAGAAAGGTAGAAAGACTCGTCATACGAGGCATTTCAGGTGATCTCAATATACTCTTTCCGAAACGTAACGTGACCTCCGAACCTAACAATCTCTAGTCCTAAAAAGCCATTTTTAAAGTTTGGGCTCATAATACAAAACGTCACATTTTCAAAGCCATTTTTAAAGTTTGGGCTCATTATACAAAACGTCAAATTTTCAAAGCCATTTTTAAAGTTTGGGCTCATAATACAAAACGTCACATTTTCAAAGCCATTTTCAAAGTTTGGGCTCATAATACAAAACGCCACATTTTCAAAGCCATTTTAAAGTTTGGGCTCATAATACAAAACGTCACATTTTCAAAGCCATTTCCAAGTTTTGGCTACTAATTAAAACGACCCCCCTTTTTCAAACTCAGCCATTCTCAAAATTTGGGCTCATAATACAAAACCGCGTGGCGACTCCTCCCCTTCTCCGGAAGCGAGGTCCCAAGTTCGCGAAATGCCGCTCGTCGCGTCCCCCCGCACGCGATCCAGGTAATTTCAGTTGGCGACTCCGTTGGGGAAAGGGATACTTTTTCAAAACTCCCTCATTTTAAAAAAGCATTCTGTGGTCAAACTTTCATTTACCCTTTCTCGTTTTTTGTGTGCGTGTGTTGTTCAAAACATCGAACTATTTTCGAAACAAAAAGAAAAAAAAGATGTTGCATTTTCATCTCATCCAAAATCATAACATGTTCGTGCATTTTCGTTCATACTTGATTTTTATGCTATATTTTGAACTGCGCATAAATTCTTTAAAACACATTCTGAAAATCTCTATTTTTCTCAGAAAAAGAATTTAGTGACCGCACACTACTTGCATTGCTGCCTCGGTACACCGCACGCTACGCGCACTTACTGCCTCGGTACACTGCACACTACGACCCTCAACCCGTGATGATCGTTCGCCAGCCTTGATTGCCCTGCGTACACTTTTCGCTCGCGCACGGGGTCGTCCCAAACAGCCCATCCTAGCCCGTGTAATCCATGCACTCTTTGTGTCACACTTCGTCCAAGACCCCGGTTGGTTTTTGGCTTAGTTCGTGTCATAAAGCCTAAGTGTATGCTTTTACGCCGATCTCCCTCACAAGTCAAACTTAAAATTGGAGATCGAAGGTCGTTCTCGACCTGAAGTTTTAGCTTTTCAGCCTTGACTTTGACGCGGAGCCATGCTAAAAACATACCCGAAGGTTCAATATAACACTGTGTCATCAAACCCTCAACGTATGCACCATGCCAGCCACAACTTGGCCAACGCCAAAAGCTAAGGCCCCTCGTACAAGCGAGTCAGGAGAGGTCATGCCAAAATTTTGGCACGATTTCTGCCTTAACTTAAGGACGTGGACTTCGACCGTGACCCGCATGTCACATACGTTGAAAGTTTATATGACCAGCTAGCCTTAAGTTCACTTTTTCTTTTGTCGGTGGAACTCGCTTGCCTTATAGGACCCTCACTCGGGATTGTTCGTCCCGGGAAGACAATTTACAGGTGAAAAATGAGGGGCTTATAAACGTAGTGACGAGATCCACTGATTCGATCCCTAGGTTAGTTGCGAAAAAGAAGACACGATCTTTTCCAACCAATTAGGACTCTGAGAAAATGCGTTTTAAGTAAACATTAATCGGTAACTGCACATTGCACAAGCCCTAAACCCTGAGCCAAATACCCTTTCCAAAACCTAAACCCTGCCTTTCGTTCCCTACAGCGAGCAGAAAGTGGTTCAGAATTTCGGGTCAGTGCCTCGCCGAGTGCCGATTCACGGCGGCAACATCGAGACGGGTTCTTCGGTTCCCTCAGTTCCTTCAGCCAGACTCTCCGACATGTCAAGCTCACCGAGAAATCGTGATGGGAACGGAACCCCGCCACCGGTAACAGATATGACACTGGAAGAAGCCATCCGGACCAGTGAGGTTCACTAAAGGCTGAAAGAAGATCAACAGAATTTTGTGGTACAACTTCTGAATGAACGGGGCATAGCAGTTGTCCTCCAACCAGACGGTACTTTCATCCTAATCGAGGACGAAGATCCTCCCCGATCAGCTCCTCAAGCCTTCAACCAGGTTCCTCCCCCGCCAAGTTACGGGATTCCTTCAAACCAAGGAAACAGCCGACCGAGGCTCCATGCTGCCAACTCTCAAGGCACCCCCATCATATATGGCCAAGCCAGTACTACTCCCATCACTCAGTACAACCAGCGCACCGCTAGGCCATCTCAAACAGATATCAATACCCTCTAATACCCTCCCGGGTTCAACCCATTGCCTATACACGAACCTCAAAACACCAGGGACAAACCTCGATACAGTCCAGAAAAGGCCCCCATATATCCACATATATCAAGCCTCCCACCTCCAATTACTGCCGCTCATATGGCAGCACCCGTCACCGAGCCTCAAAGTCCACCACTGGACCTCGCCTTGGCCTGGATGGTCGAACAAATGAAAGACCTAAAAGCCAGCATAGGCAGCTCGAAGCAAGAAACACTCAGATCCACAGATCCGGGAATGGTTATGCCCCTCCCTGCCAAGTTCAGAATGCCGAAAATGGACCGATTCGATGGAACCGAATGTCCACAAACGCATGTTGACACCTACGTTCTCGGCATGAGAGCAAAAGGAGAAACCCTCCAGCAAATGGCCGATCATTTCCAGCATAATCTCAAGAGTTCAGCGTTACGGTGGTTACTAAGGGTCAAGCCTGCAGATCGCCATACCTGGGATCAGATCAGCAATATCTTCCTAGAGCAGTACAGATCCAACCTGGAGCGGGAAACAAGTCATGAGGACTTAATCACCACCAAGCAGAAAACAGATGAAAGCGTCGGAGAATTCTACAAGAGGTGGAGTTGGAAACTCTTCGAAATCATGGAGCCACTCTCCAAAGACGAACATATGTGGATCTTCAAGTCCTGCTTGAGGCCGTCCATCAGAACGCTCATCAGCCATCACTTTTTCCCAGATCTCCGAGCCATGGTCAATGCCGGCTCACAGTTCGAGAAGGATCTTAAGGAAAAGCTGGCTACAGTACCGTACAGAGCATACGAATCGCGGCAACATTCAATCTGCATGCCCCAAAGTGGAAAGATACTTCTGTCAACTACATCCATCAGGGTCAACAGTCAAGCAACAGAAACCCGGCCCTGCAAAGCAACGACTCCCCCAAGAAGTAGCCTTCCGTACGCTTCGACAAGATGGATATGCCTCTGAGTAAAATGCTGGAAAGACTAATCAAAGAAGGACTCCACAAGCCTGTTGAAAACTACAAACCAAGGAATCCTGTAGTCAATGCCGACAAAAGCATATACTGCGCCTTCCACCAATACCACGGGCACACAACTAACAACTGTCTGGGGTTATGGTATGAGATCCAGAATCTGATAGAAAAAGGAAAATTGGAGCGTCCCTATGGACCTAATACAGTCGGAAACCCTTTTTCGAACAACAACAGTGTAAACTCCATCGAGTGGGTACCAAAGAAGATTGCCGCAGATCCAGTTCCTCCGCTTCTTCCAGCCAGGGCTTCATCAAACGTCTACATCCAGTATGATGTGTGTGATTGCTCCAAATGCCTTGAGTACGAGTTCCAGGACCTTATCAGGGGTGATTCTCCCAGAAAGCAGAAGAAACAGTCTTCTCAGCAGAAATTGAAAGAAAGATATGAAGCCGGAGACACTAGCCTGGGTACACTCGGAGAGCCATCCGGGAAGTTCGATTATAATTTACTCTACTCCAGCAAGTCCTCCCTTCCTCCAATCAGCACAGCTTCAGAACAGACAGGGCTGGGAAAGCCGAAACATCCTGCTGACATCAAAGCTCAGGCCTCAGGACACCGGAATACCTCAAACCTTGGCAACCTTACTGCCAACAAGAAGTCTAATCCCCCGCAGGATCAGCCAAGATTAAACCTGCCCAACTTCAGAGCACGGGCCAGCAAAGGAAAGTCAAAGTCAACTTGGCACTCGCACTCAATCAATGTACTGACCAAGGGCGACCACCACTACAAGCTACCTCGATACAATTCTGAGGCACCACCAAAAGCTTTGCCTCTTAAGAGAAAGACAGGAAATGGATGGCTCGATGATTCTCCCTCTCCGAAAAGAGATCAGATCTATAATTCCAGACTGTATGGCAGAATGCTCACCTTCTGTGATGAAGACCTACCGAAAGGGGCCTCGGGGCACAATGAAGCTTTGTACATCACTATCCGGCTCAACACTGTCTCCCTCCCTGGGGTATTGGTAGACAATGGATCAGTAGTCAACGTCCTTCCCCTCAGCATGATGCGAGCCTTACGCATTGATGAAATCCACATGATCCCATCTTCCCGAACTATCAAAGCCTACGACAGCACGTCTCGTCCCATCCTGGGGACGGTGACTCTGGAGCTCTGGTTTGAAACCCAAATGGTGCCAGCAAAGTTCCACGTGATGGACATCCCGTCCGAATTTACAGCTCTATTGGGATGCCCATGGCTACACCACATGAAGGCCATCGCCTCCACTCTCCATCAGTGTGTCAAGTTCATAAATCGACAAGGAGACCTCGAGGTCATCAGTGGGGACAATTTCCTCATAGGGAATGAAGCCAAAATGCCAATCAAGCATGCCCGTAGCCAGGCACCGGGGCTACCTCATACAAGCCGACCAAAGGACAACCGGGGCAAATCTCAACAGAATCCCTCAGATTTCGGAGGTGCTAACTATGTCAACGTCCTCGAGCAGGAAGATCCTGAAGCAATCAGATTCATCAAGTTCAACTGCCATTTCAGACACTTGGAGGCAGAATGGAAAGAAACCTTGAGCATTGCAATGATACGGGCACACAAACCCCCTATCTCCGGTCGAAGATTTGTCAGCATCCTTCGAGTAAACTCTCTGGCCTCGCCAGGCGAAGAAATCTTCACGATAAAGGTCAACAAGCACCGACACACTCGTGATGAATGTATGGCAGTCGTCTGGGATGTTTTACACGCAGAATTGCCCACTGAACCCCTTTTCTCAAACGAAGGGCATGAGGTCTTCTTAGCAGCACCAACATCGCTGTGAGCACCCCAACCCGGATCCTAACACGTATCCCGAGCTTGAGGGGCCCAAACTAAGAAAACTCACCTTGAATTTTTAAAACTTTTATTTCATCTTAAAAGAAAACCGATTCTCAACTTCCAAATTAAAACCAACTGAAAATGTCTCCACTTTGGAGGAAATTTCAACAACAACTTCAATAAACTATAATCTGATCAATTACATTGAAAACCTCCAAATAACATTGTTTTACAAAGAGTTTTGTATACAACTTTATAAAAGAGTATTACTTAATAAAGACTCCAGACAACCTACTTATTTTCATAACCTGACAAGTCCCAAAAGCCAAAGTCCACACTCTTATCCCCGGCCTCACCGGTTCAGGTCACCTGTCTCAGCACCATCTAAAGCAGTAAAAGAGGAAGGGGTGAGAATAAATCTCAATAAGCTATTATGAATGCAGCAAGATGCCAAACAAGATGCAACACACCAAAAGACATATCCACATAATAAGAGAGGCTCCCTGCCGCCAACCGTCCCATACCGCTTGGAAACAACGACCAGCTCATCATGAATATATCACAACACATAAGTACGATAAAGTAACACTTAGAAGGATACTGAGCCAAGGTTTTATCTCCAAAAGGATATACACATTCGAGCAAAGAAGAATGCTTGATGAAGCGGTTCCGAACCATAAACAATAACGCACCATGTGGGATTCTCGACACACAGTCATATCCCCAGTGAAACTAGACCATCTACCTCAAAAGGAGATGCTAGCCCACTAATCCCACACAAGGGGGACAAATCCGGGTTACCAATGTATGAATTATAATGAACTTGGCTCGGTGCCATTATAATTCCATAACATTTCCCAACAAACAAATACCAGCTGGATTTTCATAACTAAGCACAGTAATAACATACTTGCTTAACCAAACATTGTATGATCCAAAGTAGGGATACATACCACAATAGCATATCATGAAGATAGCAATACTATAACAAGTATTCAACATATTAGCACAACGGCTATAATTCTTTGTTTCAACATGTACAGTTTAGGAATTCCAAAGTAGGGAATCCTACAACAATAGAATATCATAAAGATAGAAATACTATAACAAGTATTCAACATATTAGCACAACGGCTATAAATATTTGTTTCAACATGTACAGTTTAGGAATTCCAAAGTAGTGAACCCTAGCATTTATATCGGAATACATCAATGAGTTCAAAATGTGCAACATTCATTTAATACACTATACATAGTACCATCAATGAATATGTAAGCAAGTAAGGTAACAAGGTATCATCAACCAACCCTACATAGTCAATATACAACAATACATAGCCTCTATAAAGACCCAAGCTCAATTTACCAAGTTTGAGTCACAATGGTGAAGTTACTAAACAAGGTTGTCAATCGTTTTCCGAGTAATAATTAGTGTAATTCCACAATTCCGTTTTAACCAATTAAAGTGTCATTGTGTGGCCCAAGTATTCTACTTTAACACAGGTTAAAGAGGATTAATTCATGCCCTAGGTAGATTAGGTTTCTTCTACTTTAATTTGGTTAGGAATCATGCTAAGTGGTTGCTAGTAAAAATCAGCAAGAAGGAAACTGGATGAACTTCTGTTGACATGGGCGACCGCCCAAGGAGGTATGGGCGACCGCCCAAGCAAGGATCAAAAGGGGGTTGGAGTTTCTGTCGACTTGGGCGACCGCACACCCACACTAGGGCGACCGCCCAAGCTGGGGAATAATTGAAGGCCAATGGCTGTGGTGATGGGCGGCCACTCAAGCCCCTATGGGCGACCGCCCAAGAAGGATTCTCTGTTTTGCAGCTGAACCAACATCCAAAGCCAAGCTTACTCAAATTTTGTGAACATAAGAAGGTTTTCCTAACTTGACCAATATCATTCTAAATCATTTAAACCCAAAATAATATAAACTTAGATCATTTACAACTTGATTTCCTACCCATTTCACTACCACATTTCAAGTTTAACCTTCTTAATCTAACTCAACCCATTTTCTTACACTCTTTATCTCTTCCATGAACAACAACATTATTCTATATCATTAACCCATTCCTCAACTCCAAGAAAGTGCACTAATCATCAACAACAATGATAATAACACAATAACAAAATCAAGCATTTCATGAACTAGTTATGAAAGGAAGTCATAATACTTACATCATTAAAAATATACTAAATCCTCTTCTACTTCTTTCTACCCAATTGAAATATGTTCATAACATTTCCCAAATCAAAGTAAGATGGACATAACTACAAACAATAACTCCATAACACAATACTAACCATTTTCTTCACTTACTTTATTCTAGAAAATTGACCAAAACCCAAATTCAATACTTACTCTTAAATTGTTAACATTCACAATTATTCTATACCTTTCCTCCTTCAATCTTAGATCACCATTTTACAACTAAAAATCAATTCAACCTTGACTAACCCATTTCAACTCAATTAATCATTATTTAAAATATCAAAATCCTTTTCTTTCAACAAGAGATTCAATACACATAAAGTGAGCAATTATTAGAAGGAAGTCATAATAACTTACATTAGCAATATGAGATGGAACAAGGATTTTCTTAGCTTGATGTGCTCCCCTCGTTGCCCCGAACACGAAAGTACACCCGGATTGAAAAATGGAGAAGGATTGAATTTACTAAGAATTTGGAAGGAGAGATTTTTAGGAGAGAGCTTCCATGGAGATTTCTTTTTGATTGAGGAGGTGAAGGAGGATGATGAAATGAGATGGGGGAAGTATGGGGGAAATTTGACTAAAGGAGGTGATGGGAGGAAAAGAGGGAGTATGGCCCCCCATGCCAATTTAATAAGATCTTTCCATTTCCTCCACTTAAACCCCTCAAAGTCTAAGGAAATACATCTAACACCTCAACTTCTTATCCTTTACACAAAGGCACCTCACCCACTCATAATATTTTATTAATTTATTTAATTATAACTTCACCATACTACTTTATTTTATTTCCAATTAAACCTAAGGCTTTAAAGTTATTTCACAATCATCCTAACTCTCCATAAAAATCAAAGACATAATATGAGCACCTAAAGTCAACAAATAATATAAAATGCATATAATGGAATGCTAAATTAGTGCCTAGGGTTAGGGTCGTTACAATCGCGACAGGGCGCAAGACATCCTTTGATCAGGGTTGAGCCATCAGACGGCGACGAATCAGGACTCTTCGGAGTGGAAGACGCGGCAGATCCGCAAGAGGACCCCTACATACACATGCTCAGTTTCGAGGATGGCACCAGTTCTGACGAGGTCACCTACGATGAGGGCTCCAATACCAAGGAAATTGTCAAACTCAATGTCCAGTACAGACAATTATCCGGCAAGTGGAAACAACTGGTTGACACAACAAAGAACCCTTCTGATCATGTAACCGACGATGATTTCGTCAACATCATTTCCTCCAGATATCCCGATGATGCCAAGGATCCGATCCTTATTGTCAGATTCTGCAATTCCAAAGTTACCCTCGACGATTGCCTGATCATGGTAAACGAGGCCCTGGCCAAGAGAGCTCAAGGCTCATCATCATTTCCAGTTATCAGCCCCAGTGGCAATCGGCCCGTGCCGTCAGTCAAACTCACATCCAAGAACGCCGCCAAGGCCGAAGGCATCGACAAAGGAGACAGAGCTCCTCACCTGGTTACAAGTCAGATCAGCCTCGGGAACGCCTCCAGCAGCCACCCTGAGAACATCTGCAAAAGTCCTCCCAGCAAAACAGATCAAGCTTCCAAAGAAAGGAACAATCACCTCAGCATCAACATGCTCAAGTTCGACCCTGTTCCCAGCCATCACGGCCACGGATTCGGACATCCCGCCAGCAAGCTGCTAGCTCTGATAGACTTGGCTCTCGAACGAGATCACGAGACCATCAACATCGCAGAGTTCAACACCCCCGTTGGTTTGATCAAGCAGATATGGACAAACTTCTTGGTGACCGAGATCAAAGAAGGCCGCATGGAATGTCCCAGCACGACTTCCTTCGTCAATATAATCCAAGTGTTTCCGCCATTCGGAGATTTGGATGTGATTACAGTTCTAGACACCTGTCAGACAGTGCGCACCTACGGAGACTGCTTAGCTCTCGCAAGGAAAGCCCTCCTGGAACTGGCTGCATAAGAAAATCACCTCTGGGGCGAAAACAAAGCTCAGAAGACTCACAGGGACCGAGCCCTTAAAGCGTCACGAGCAGTTTCAGACAGCAAGCTAGAGGCCTCTCAAGACCAGTTTGACCTCAAAGGTTTTTCCCACGGCAACTTCCTAGACTACCATCACTTCTCAACAAACCCCCTCTGGCAAGGGAGGGCGGTCAACGGTCCTAACGACCTAGGGGATGGAATGGCCCAGCACAAGGAATACCTAGCCAAACAGCATGAGGAATACAAGTGCTTATCTCCCCAGGAGAAGCAAGTCCTTTGTGAAAGCGACGACGAAGACGATGAAACTATTCTCTTCCAAGCCAATCATGAAGTCAAAAAAACTGAAATCCCAAGGGTCCTGGGAGGATGGGAGCGGATCATTTCCTTTCTCAAATTAAAAGGCCAACTGAAAGAGGAAGGTCTATTAAAAAAGAAGAGAAAGATGGAAATACATCTCCAACAACTGCTCAGGGAGATTCCACAGACTACCGCATTCGTTTACAGAAACGACCAACTGGGACAAAAACCAGTCACGTGGGCAGACGTTCGGGAAGCCATATACTCACATTCCGACATACCCGCCACTCAGTTAAAGCAGCAGAGAAAGCTCTCCCCGATGGAAGTTTATCTAGACTGCCGCATACAGTTCAAGGAAGCACTGGCTATTCTCACATGGGAAGAAACGCAAGCGCTAGCTCTCGACGAAGGCTCTACTGCAAGAGAGCTGATCTGGGCTAAGAGTGGAGGAAAATTAGCAAACCATGACTACTGCTTGTCCCAACTCTAGAATGCCATGAGCCTGCTCAGCAAGAAGGAAAGAAGCGCAGTATACTGTGAAGAAATTAAAGAGACCGTTCGCTTGAACCAAGAACTCTCTAACCTCCCCCGGAGGGACAACAATACTCAGTTCAGTCCTGGCAACCACTGCTGCGCACTGGCGTTCGAGCAACTACGGTGAACCATAGACTCCCTCCCTGCGGAGGCACCTAAACTAGTGTCTTGGGACAGAATCCGAAAAGCTGCCGAAGCCCCCGGGAATACATCTACATTCAACGAATTGAGGGAGGACATATGGCCTTGTGCTTCGAAAAATCCTCCACTGACTATGGCTCAGCTCAAAGCAACCTATTCAAAGGGGACTAAGCCCGACGTCAACGTTCTAACATGATCAGATCAAATCCATGTGTTACCGACCAAGGCCACCAAAAAGTCGGCAGAGCCAGAACCGCAACCCGGTCTGCCCGAAGAAACAAGTTCCGTGAAGGAGGACCCGATCCTCACTCAGCTTAAGCAGACCCAGGCGAACATTTCCCTATCGTCCTTGCTCACATCTTTATACCCTCACAAGTTCAAGCTAGAGTAAAGTTTGGCACGCACCATGGTCACTGTGGACGCAACCCCAGAGGAAGTGATTTAGATGATCGGCAGGATCCACTATAGAAACATCATCACCTTCACAGATTTGGACCTGCCAAAATTTGGGGCTGATCACAACGAACCGCTCTACATCACAGTTCAGCTGGACGAGCGTCGCCTTCCCCATGTACTGGTAGACGGAGGTTCCGGAATGAATGTCTTGCCCGCCAAGATGATGGACCTGCTTGACATCAAGCCCACAGACCTGAAGGCTTCAGTCCACACTGTCAGGGCCTATGATTCTACTTCCCGCACAGTTCTCGGGGTTGCTACTTTAAACATCTGGTTCGGCAAGCGGATGATCCCCACCGAATTCCAAGTATTGGACATTCCCATTGTTGGGTATGCACATTTTAACCCTCCTAGATTAGCTTAAGATTTGATTGATACCATAACCTCCTGTCTATTTTAAGGACCTTAGGACCCTATGTAATGAAGCTTAGACTTCAATTTTTTTAGCTAAGTCCATTTTATAGAATAGGATAAATTAGGTTTGAAGACTGGCACAAGACTCATTGGATCTGAGGATGCAGCTCAAAGTTTCAGACCGCTTCATCAAAACCGCACCTAGCAAACCGCTTCTAGCATTTGCTCTATGTAATCTCTAGTCTAAAACTGCTCCTGAATTCCTAAGTGCAAACCGCAGTGTGAACCGCTCCATGCAAACTGCATTGCAGTTTCAACCTTGAGACCACTGATGGAAATCCTCCTCTGGTAAAACCGCTTATATCAGAATTGCTTCGTCACCAGGACCGCTCCAATGATTGAAGACTTGAAGAGAACCACATTTTACCGTTGGAATCCACGTCAGCAATATCAAATGTCAACCACCATATCTTGTCACGTGACTCAATGTCAGAGAAGATCTGCAAGGATCTTGAAAAGGTGACAGATGTCCTAACTACCTTATTTGCAGCTGGAGCCTGATCAGCTTTACCTGCAACTGCTGTACCTAATGACAAAAGTGGTTACTGTGGACCAATGGAAAAGCATCAGTACAGTCCTTGTAACAGCTGTGTCCAACGGCTATATCCTTGATGCTTAGGTATAAATACCCCCAATCTTCACCATTTGAAGATTGCTTGAGAAATTGATTTGCTGTGAGTTCATAAGAAGCTGAAGCTCTGCCCATAAATTATTCAATCCTTTGAATCTTCATCTTCTACTTCAAGAAAAATATCCCAGCCCAGAAATCTAGCCTTAACACCATCAAGAATCATTGTGCTCTACATCTCAAAGATCTAAAGAGCCTTGATCTTGTTTACACACACACACACACCTCACTTGTTTAATCACATAGATTATTCATTTGAGATACACTGGTTTTAGTCTAGGATTCGATTTTCATAGAATAGATTTTAGATCTGAGTTTGAATACTTTGTAACTTGTAATCTCTCTCATACTCAATATAAAATCTAACTCTTAGAAAATCCAAGACTAACCATCTTGGTAGTGGACGTAGATCATTTATCGATTGAACCACTCCAAATATCGTGTTCTTACTTTTCTGCATTTATTATTTCTTGTGCTTATTAATTATCTATCTTTTTCTCTGTTTGATCTTAATTGTAGTTATCCATTGTTGTGACTTGTGTTTGGAGTTAACTTTGTCAAACCTCATTTTCAGTTTTATAACTGCTCACAAAACTGCACTAAAACCGCTTTGCAAAACCGCTTCTCCAAAATCGCTTTGTAACTCAAATATTTCGCTGTGCATTTTACAACTCTACTTGCAGTTTCTAACACACTGCAAGAGGTTATGTAAGCTTAGAGGTTTAGTTTTAAAAGAGGGCGAAAATTTTGTAACAGCTATTCACCTCCCCCCCTCTAGCTGTTTTTCACCCTTGTTGCCACCTTTGGGACCAACACCCATCACTTTCACAGCCATCCTGGGACGACCCTGGCTGCATCAAATGAACGGCGTGGCATCCACCCTTCACCAATGTATTAAGTTCATGCAAGGCAACGAGCTGACAACAGTCTACGGCGACAGCGTCACCACCGAGGGGACCAGCACCAACGGCATTCCAGTGTTAGAAATCAAGCATGATGACGATATGGCATTAACTGGATTCACCTTGGAGACTTCCAAGATCCAAGTATGCAGCGTGGACCTTCCACTGTTTTGGGACAAAATCCCTCCCGCCATGAAAATGATGAAACTCATGAACTTCATCCCAGGACTGGGGCTCGCCAAAAGGTTACAAGGCCAACACCAAGTCATCGAAGTCAAGGACCACACTACAGTCCAGGGGCTCGGTTATGTGCCAACACCAGCTGATATCAAAGAAAACAAAAGGCTCGCCAGCACCAAGGCAGCAGCCCGCAAGAGGGGAACCTTTAACGGCACACCCAACCTCCGACCTTACAGTTTCGACCTCACCCGTTACTTCATCAAAGGAACCGACAGTAGAACTGAGGGAACCGACAACAGAACTGAGGGAACTGACAGCGGAATCGACAGCAGAACTGAGGGGATCGAAAGTGGAACTGATGAAGATGAGAAAGAAGTAGGAAAAGTCAGCACAGAAAGGATGGAAAAGCTGGCACAGGACCTCAAGCATTTCAGGGGCTCAAAGCTAATTTGATAAGGGGAGCATTCCTTGACATCACTGCTCTACATGGACCAATTTCCACCATAGTTCAGCATGAGTACACATTAAAAGGGATCCCAAACATAGAAGAGCAGCTCGAGACACTCTTCATGGGAAGCAGACTGTTCGGGTCAGCCTTTGAGGCCACATTCGAGACAGTAACTCCAAAGCAGAAGGAACCAGAATTCGTAGAAGATGCTCTCAGTGGACCCGCTCTACAGAATCTTTTTGAAGAAGTCATGGAGGTGCCAAACCTAATTGACCTGGGCTCCGAGAACAGCATGATCGCCATGATCGGGACAGCAGAAGCCAAGCCTCTTGACCCCCGAACCCTCACCAAGCATCCAGCAATGTCACTAAAAAACTGGGTGACTTTCACCGGACCAAGGGCAAGGCAGACAGAAATGGAAGACAAACTGGGCCTGCACCCACATCTCCCTAAACCTAGTCTGAAACCCTCTGAGTCAGTCATTGTCAAAATCCAGTCCTCTGAGTCGTCTGACGGCCTCACGCCGGAAGACTATGATAATGTAGCCAACAATGTATTCCCGTTCGTATTAAATGAAAAGTTTGACCTTTCGGATTATCCCCTCATTGCCACTTTAATAACTGTAAGTTAACGAACAACTTAAAAGACGTTAATAATGACTCACTTGATAAAGAAGCAGACACACTAAACGAATAATACATTAAAAAAGTTCTCAAGCGTGTAGTTGACCAAGAGGACAATCGGGCCCAAGCTGCCGAAGAGGTTATGACTAAAGTGAACCTAGGGTCAGTGCCAAAGCCTAAAGAAACCCAAATGGGCAGTTTCTTTGCCGGTGTAGAAAAAGAAGCCCTGATAAATCTCCTCAAAGAATATGTTGACGTGTTCGCCTGGTCATACCAAGACATGCCAGGACTCGATCCCTCAAACGTGGAGCACAGAATCCCTCTGGATCCAGAATCCAAGCCTGTCAAGCAGAAATTGCGCAAGATCAATCCAGAATGGTCTCTGCAAGTGAAAGAAGAAATTGAGAAGATGCTCCGCGTCGGCTTCATCAGAGTAATTGAGTACCCGACCTGGCTCTCCAACATTGTGACTGTCACCAAGGCCAATGGAAAGGTCAGATGTTGTGTGGATTTCTGAGATCTCAACAAGGCCAGTCCTAAATATAATTTCCCACCGCCCAACATCGACATGCTGGTTGACACCACGACGAATTTCTAAGTAAAGTCCTTTGTTGATGGGTTTGCTGGATACAATCAGATCAAAATGTCCGAGGAAGATCAGCCCAAGACTTCTTTCACCACTCCGTGGGGGACATACTGTTACACGGTTATGCCGTTTGGTTTAAAGAACGCTGGGGCTACCTATCAGCGGGCTGCAACAGCTCTCTTCCATGACATGATTCACAAAGAAATTGAAGTATATATCGACGACATGATCATCCACTCCAAAGGATCAGACATGCAGCACATGACAGATTTGAGAAAGTTCTTCAACAGACTCAGAAAGCACTCCATGAGATTGAACCCTGCAAAGTGCACCTTCGACGTCAAATGAGGTAAAGTACTGGGGTACATGGTTACAGAAAGAGGCATCAAAGCCAATCCCAAGAAAATCAAGGCCATCATCGACATGAAGCCACCGCAGACACAGACAGAAGTGAAAAGTTTCATGGGAAGACTTCAGTACATCAGCCGCTTCATCAACCAGTTGACATCTCTCTGCGAGCCAATGTTCAAACTAATGAAGAAAATGCTGATATCAAATGGGATTCCGAATGCCAGACAGCCTTCGAGAAAATCAAGACATACTTGGTGAATCCCCCATTCATGTGCCCGCCACATGAAGATAAGCCACTCCTCCTGTACCTGACAGTGACAGACACGTCAATTGGGGCTATGCTGGCACAAGAACAGAAAGATTCCAGAGTTGAGCATGCAATCTACTTCGTGAGCCGAAAGCTTCAGGGAAGTGAACTCGGGCCATCACTGACATTAGAGAAAACTTGTACCGCCTTGGTATGGGTAGTCGGAACCGAAATACTACATGCAACACATTCGGTGCTTCCCGGTCTCCAAGATGGACCCCGTCAGATATCTCTTCGACAAGCCATCTCTATCAATGAGATTAGCCAAGTGGTCATTTTTCCTGGCTGAATTCGACATCAAATACATGGTCAGAAAATCGACAAAGGGCAGAGTAATGGCAGATCAGCTGGCAGACTTCCCAAGCAGTAAACTCAAGGGTCCTGATCCGCAGTTTCCAGATGACGGGATCTTCTCACTTAACAGCGCAAACCGCTGGCAACTCTTCTTCGATGGGGCAACCAACAAGAAGGAAATGGTATTGGAATGCTCCTGGTCGATCCTAAAGACGAGCACACTCCCATAGCCATCAAACTGAATTTTGAAGCAACCAACAATGCAGCAGAATATGAAGCTTGCGCAGTCGGCCTGAAAGCCGCTCTTGAATGCAACATTTCAGAACTGGAAGTATACGGAGACTCAGCATTGATCATCAATCAAGTATCCAACAAATGGACAGTAGCGAATCTAGGATTCACGGTGAGGGGGGTTAAAAAAATTATACAATGAAAAATCTAAAATCAAACTAGTAAACAACCCCCCCCCCAAAAGAAAAGACATATAAAGCCTATATTTTTAACATGAGTTCAAATCTCGAGGTGGGGACCCATTCCAAAATTCCAAACTGAATTTTAAATCAAAAACAATATGTTAAACACACAAATACGAATCCACATCAACACATTTATATATTAAAAGAGAGTTTCTAATTTTTGAACATGAGTATATGTTTGTGTTTACAAAAAATAAAATAAAAATAATAAATTTATGCAAATCAAGCTTTTTAGAGAGAGAAGTAAGGTTTTATCTAGTAATCGCTAATCCTCACAGCATCCACATATAAACTTCTAACGGTATTTACTTGAACTATTTTGAGGTTACTGAAATCTTTGGCTTAAACGTAAAAAAATTAAGTTTCAAATTGAAGGGTTAATTAAATAGAGAGTATCATATATAATGGATATTGTTAGTGAAATAAAAAGCACTTTCCCCCATGTGTATGAAGAGCAGATTTATAGAACATAGCACAACAACTCAACAATAACCCTAAATTTATACTTCTATTCGACATCTTTAAACACAAAATTCGAATACAATTCCTATTTCCCTAGAAATCAATGATATTTTGAAAAAGAGTTTTCAATTTTTAAGACGTAATTTGTTAGGGCTTTAAAAATTTGGGGATTTGATATGAGAGAAAAAGGAAAAGCCGATGAAGAGAGAGAAGGGGAATACTTGTAAGCGCCAAGGTGTGGCGCAGTGGTGGCTTGGTGAGTCCGAAGTAGGCGAGTAGCGTCCGTCTTTGTCGTCGCTTCAACTTTCTTGCCGTCAATCGCAATGAGAGCAATTGGCAATTGAAGAAACGATGTAGTGCCAAGTACCAAGTCAGTTGTGTAAATTGTGTTTATATAGGTAGGGTGCCAATGAAAAATTTGAGGGGGGTTAATTGATTTTTTTCAGGAGGGTTAAGATCCAAACTACAACAAAATTAAAGGGGTTTAAATGGAATAAAGGGAAAAGTCAGGGGGGTTAATTGACACTCCCCTTCATAACGTGCATCCGCCCCTGCAAATGGAAGACAATAGATTCTGGCCTCCAGAAGTACCACACGTACATGGAGGAGCTCATTGCTCAGTTCAAGGAAATCTCTTTCCACTATTTGCCAAGAGACAGGAACCGCTTCTCAGATGCCCTGGCCACCCTAGCATCTCTTGTCAAAATTCCCGAAGGGAAATCGCAAACCCCTCGGGAATAGGCAGCACGGAAACACCCGCCTATTGATGTGAGATCGAAGTTGAACATGAATCGATCGACGAACCCTGGTACAATCAAATCTACCAGTACCTCCAAAACGGAGAAGCTTCCATCACAAATGAAGATGGAAAATACAATGCAGGGATCAAAGCCAAAAACATGACGGCCTTAAAACGCCTGGCATCCCATTTCGTCATCCTTGGGGGTATGTTATACAAGAAGCGCCACCAAGGACCACTCCTCCGGTGTGTAAATAAAGAAAAGGTCGGCGAGCTGATGAACGAAGTTCACAACGGAACCTGCGGTCCGCACATGAACGCCAGAGCATTGACACAGATCATCCTCCGTATGGGTTACTATTGGGTATCAATGGAAATAGATCGCATCCGGCTTCGTCAAGCCGCGACAAATGTCAACTGCTTCTTCCAACCTCAATCACATCCCTCCTCACGAGCTCTACTGCATGACTACACCATGGCCTTTCGCCACATGGGGGATCGACGTCATCGGCAAAATTACTCCGTCAGGGAGCAATGGTCACGCGTTCATATTAGTCGCAGTCGACTACTTCACCAAATGGGTAGAAGCCAGATCATACTAAGTACTGAATTCTAAAAAGGTGGCCGAGTTCATCAAAGAGAACATCATGTGCAGATACGGGGTGCCCAACGAGATCATATCCGACAATGGGACCCACTTTGAAGGAGCTTGTGACCAACTGTTGACCGAGTTCAGAGTTACACGCCACAAGTCTTCTCCCTACAGACCACAGACTAATGGTGCAGTAGAGGCAGCAAACAAGACTCTTGCAAGAATAATCAGAAAAAATGGCCGTCAGAGGTCGGGATTGGCTCGAAAAGCTACATCTAGCTCTCTGGGGATACAGAACATCAGTTAGAACCGCCACAGGGGAGACTCCTTTCGCGCTCACATACGGAATGGAAGCAATGTTACCAGTTGAATTGGAAATTCCATCCCTCCGAGTCCTCTTGGAAAACGGAATCAATGAAGTCGAATGGCTCCAAAGCCGTCACGACGAACTAGCTCTACTCGACGAGCGCAAATTGAAAGCCATGGAGCATACTCGTGCCTACCAAAGCAGAATGACCCGAGCATTTGATAAGAAAGTCAAGATCCGAGACATCAGAGAAGGCGACTTGGTGCTTAAGGAAAAGCCTCCTACACAGACCAATCCCCTCGGAAAGTGGGAGCCTACCTGGATAGGCCCATTCATGGTACAAAGAATCTTCTCCGGAGGAGCCATGAAGTTAGCAGATTTGGACGAAAACCCTTTCGTTAACCCTGATAACGAAAGCAAGATCCGCAGATACTTTGTTTGAGGAAGAACACGAGTCAACTCTCTTTCCCCATACACCAGCCCTCAGTAAAATCAAAGTGCTAAAAGAGTAATACCCAACTGGATACATTCCCGAAAATGATCCAGGTAAAAACAGGGTCGCACTTCTTTTGTCTTTTTTTCACCTAAAGTGTCGAACTACGGTGACCTGAGCCCCTTAGTCTAATTGTAAAAGGGGAACATAGGCAGCCATCATTGGTTCGGTCTCAAAAACAGATAAAATTTCAAATACAACACCAATCGCTTGTGTTTCGAAAAACTCTTAAATTTAACCTACAAATTCATTACGGTTAAAACAATCTTTGATGAGTTCAAGCACGGTCAACTCTTGACTTGCTACACGCTAGCAAAACAACAATAAAACACTTAATCAATTTAATGTGTCTACAATGACAGTGGGTGGATATTCCGGACAGCAAGGTCAACCTAGTCCCTCGTACTCGGTCCTTCGTCTTTCTTCCCCTTCCCTTTTCCACGACGGGTATTCTTCACCCTCACAAGGAATATCCCCGTAGTCCTTCTACCTAGCTCTGGGACCCTTCCCGACGCCTTTGCCAAACCTGTGGCCGCCAACGCAGCTCTTTCCCTAGCTCTGTCACAAGCTGCCTCTCTCCGAGTCGTCATATCCATGCTCTGATTGGCCATCCGACTAGCATTGACCTCATAGTCAGCCATGTCATCCCCAGTACAATCCTGAGGGTTAGCTGCCGCTTCGGCCCTCCTCAAAGTCGAACTGTCATGGTAATTAAGGCCCAGTAGCTCACTTCGTCTCCACAAGATAGCCACTTGTGTCTCCCCTATACACTCTTCATACCAGTTCAAATACCAAGTGGACAGAACAGTGCCCCCTCTCCGGTGAAAGAGAGCCCTGGCAGGAAAGGACGTATATTGCCACAACCGCGTGAGCAGCAATGGCGTCGAAGGATCTTCCATGAGGAGCGATCCCACCTCAAAGGTACCAGCATTACTCAAGCCCGTTAACGGCACCTGCTCCATCCCGAACTGTCGCAGCACCAAGGATGGAATGTAGAAAGAAGACTGGGACACCCCCGGAACTCTGACAATGAGAATACCCTCCTGAACGGTCCGACAAGTCTGTAACTTCCAGTGAGGAACCCACCATCGCAGATGATGTGTGCGGAGTTTGGCCATTCAAAGCTCCAACTCACCCTACTTGCCTCCTATCACCAAGGTTCGTCGAGGAAAAGACCAGGTATAGCATGTCGCTGGTACCTCAGGCATCATTTGCAATCGCTCCCTCAACCACAAAGTAAGCATAGCGGGACTCCCTCCCCACATGTATCGGCTACTGGTCGCCATCCGACCTACACCAAGGAATGTCTCGCCCTGGATCAAAGGCACGATGTCTTCTCCGCTCTGGCACTGCAGAGGCAGTACACTGTGATGGAACACCCCCAAGGATGTGAATGTGAACAAAGTAGCAATCGCACACAGAGCAAAAGCGTCCCACGCAGAAATGCTTCCATCAGCACCGACAAATCTATCGGGCAACCCCGAAATGTCGACATGATCCGTATTTGGTATTAGCATCCCGTATGCTTCTTCAGCTGAAATGCCAAGCAGAGACATTAACTTCTCAACGGTGGTCAGGCCGCCCGTCAAAGGAAGAACAATATGCTCCGCCTCAGGTCCTCCAAGGATAGCCCGAAAATCCTCAAGTGTGGGCATAATCTCGTTGTACGAGAAACTGTACACGTGCCTCCTTTCATCCCAGAAACGAGGCGCGGCTCTCAAGAGATCCCAATCCGGCATGAGCTCCTTCAAAGCCCAAACCGCCTTCATTCTATAACAATCTTCGAAAAATCCCTTACTTTGCCTCGTGTGGTGCTGTACCCACATCTAGAAACTCTCCAAAAATCGTTCTTGTGTCTGAGATGACAATCTTGGAAACAAAGCCATAAGAAACGAAGGAAACTCCAAGGAATTTAAGAGAGAAATCAGCTTTTGCTTCAAAAACAAGCGCAATGTTTACAAAATGCAGAAACTGGACTGCAATTTAAAATAATCTGAATTTGAGGCATGGGCCGGCCGGCCCATTTTACAGGTTGACTTGGTCAACTCTGCAGCCAGCAACTTCATTTGCCTGTGAAACAATTCCAAAAGGCCTCCTATTCAATCCTTGACCAAAGTACCTCCACCCGTGATTAAATCATTCACTGTCGACACCACATCCGCCCCGGGCTCGTGCAACAGTGCAGTTAATTTAATAACAGTGCATGTAGATATAAATTTTGACCAGCTCGAATTTTATTGTTAATGCATGTTCCATTATTATTTATTTTTGATCAACCTACTTGCTTATTTGCCAAAAATAAATGAAGGTAATCATAATAAATATTCAAAATGTACAAGAGTTTGCCCCATGGGTCTTACAAAGTACAAATCAATGTTTGGAAAATACACACCATTGTCTAAAATAAATCAAAAGGACTACTCAAAGTCCTGCTCGTCATCCGAGCACTCAAAGTACTGCCCTGCAGCAGCCGGATCCACAGTGGACAAATAATCCGCAAACTCCTCGAGACCGGAGTACGAAAAGCTACGGCTCTGCGCCTGTGCTCCCAAGGACTCTCCTTGCTCGTGTCCCGAATATGAGGAGTGGCGAGCTCCGAACCTAGCAGTCTCACCGGAGAACTGGCTGAACCCCTGCGCGAAATTTGTGCCACCAGCTGTGGAAACAGATGGGTCCCTCGCAGCAGACTTCCGAGAAGGCATCGGCTCGTAAACATCCGCACTCCTCCGGGAACTACATGCAGGAACTCCACGAGCCTCCTAGCGTAGTTGGCTATCCCATCCAAGCGCCTCACGACCTGATTGTAAGTACGGCCAGACACCTGCAAACCAGGAAAGTCATCAAAAGACAAACAGACAACACAAATGCAACATTTGCAAGATACTACTACCAAGTATAGAAAAGCAAAGCAAAACACTCACCGAAGCATTCGAATCCACTCTGTATTGAGGCCTCGGCTGCTCCGGGATGGGAACCAACAGCCGCCTGCGAGAACCACCAACACCCTCGAATGACAAGCGAGTGCGGGGGAGCGGGTAGTCTCGGGGACGTGCAGGGCCCTCGCCCTCTCTATCCAGCACCTGCGGGCTCCTCAGCCTCGTCCTCAGGAAAATATCATAGTCGGCGCCTCTATGATGTACTCGGCGTGAGGCACACCCTGCCTATACCGCTCCAACTCCGCCCCGGCTATGAGCAAAGGATACTGCATCTGAAGAGGCGAATCCCTCGGAACCAAGGGAACAGACCCCGGAGCATGATGGCAAGACACCCTCTCACCCAGGTACATCACATCACAATGGAGCCCCACCAGCAGCTTCCGCTGACGTGTAATCTCCCCAGCAGCATGCACCACAAAGTGATCAAGTCGACTCCACCAGGTCAGGCTGATCCTCGGAGAAAAATCTCGATCCATGGCCAGAGACACCTCCTCATAAGTCAATTGGGAGCTCTCCCTCGACTTTACCGGCTTCCTCGCCGCCTTCTGCCAAGTCAACATAGCAGGGAATAAATGCATATACGCCTCCCTGGTAAACCACCTGTGCGGGTGGAACACCTCCAAGAACCACACCTGTCAAACGCAAGGAAAGTTATGTCAGCTACAAAGCAGATACATACGAGTACGAGTGAGACAAGGAAGAAAAAAAAAGAAACTCACATCTAGAGCAAACTAAAAATAGCAGAATGAGTTTTCCTCTCCCCGAGAGAACCTGTCCAAAGCATAATAGAGCTCGGCCAGACCGGCCTCTCCCCAAGCAAACCCTCTCACAACCTCTAGATTGGTCAGAGAGCCGAGCAGAGCAAAATGACATGCCGTGTTGGCATTGGGAAACAAGGTAGCTGACAGAGCGAACCACTAAAACCCTCGAGCCAAGCACTCCGCTGTCATCCTCTCGGAGTCAGCCAAATACTCCTCGATGCCCCTCCTCAAGTGAGCCTCCATCGGCCCGTACCGAATACCCAGGCCCCTGGCATCGGTAATATCGAAACCAAGCAGTTCCGACAACTGCTCCCTGGTGAAGCCATCAAACCACTCAATGGGGTTGCCCTGGAATGACAACCCAGTAATCGCAGCAAAATCTGTAGGGGTCACGGTCACCTCTCCCCACCTGAAATGAAATGTGTGGGTCGTGTCCCACCAGTACTCGCTAAGGGCAACATGAAGTACCTTAGCCCTCTGCGTCAAAGCCATCATGGCTACCGAACTGATAAAGCCTGCCAGGTTAGAGTCAATCACGAACTGTCGAGGACTCCTCTCCCCGTCACGAGCCACATCTGGGAACATCTCCTATAGCTGACGGACCGCCTCAACATCCCCTACTCTTCACATTATGCACGTCGATCGGCCCTCGCCCCTGAAGGTGAAAACGACAAAAGTATGTTATTACAGAGATAACGTACACAGACACATATCAAAAATCACAGAAAACATATCATCGCAAAGATATAGTTTCATTTTCCTAAAATATGTCCATCCCAGTTGGAGTATTAACGGTTCAGTTTCAAAAACCCGTTCATTAACGGTTCATTTTCCTAAAATATGTCCATCCCAGTTGGAGTATTAACGGTTCAGTTTCAAAACCCGTTCATTAACGGTTCATTTTTCTAAAATATGTCCATCCCAGTTGGAGTATTAACAGTTCATTTTTCTAAAAATATTTTCGTCCCAGACGTTAAAATTTCCATTAGTCCTCACTAACGTTCTGTCTTCGGATGTTAAATCTCAAACCGTCTTCGGACGTTAAATCACGATCCAGTCTCCAGACGTTAAAATTCCCGTTAGTCCTCACTAACGTTCCGTCTTCGGACGTTAAATCTCAAACCGTCTTCGGACGTTAAATCACGATCCCGTCTCCAGACGTTAAATTTCCCGTTAGTCCTCACAACATTCCGTCTTCGGACGTTAAATCTCAAACCGTCTTCGGACGTTAAATCACAATTCCGTCTCCAGACGTTAAAATTCCCGTTAGTCCTCACTAACGTTCCGTCTTCGGACATTAAATCTCAAATCGTCTTCGGACGTTAAATCACGATCCCATCTCCAGATGTTAAAATTCCCGTTAGTCCTCACTAACATTCTGTCTTCGGACGTTAAATCTCAAACCGTCTTCGGACGTTAAATCACAATTCCGTCTCCAGACGTTAAAATTCCCGTTAGTTCTCACTAACATTCCGTCTTGGGACGTTAAATCTCAAATCATCTTCGGACGTTAAATCACGATTCCGTCTCCAGACGTTAAAATTCCCGTTAGTCTTCACTAACATTCTGTCTTCGGACGTTAAATCTCATTACCGTCTTTATAAGGAAAATCGGCTGCCATAGTAAGCCCGAGTATCTTCTCACTCCAGCAAATGAACGATCCCTCTTCAGCGGTTCAGCCGCCATAGTAAGCCCGAGTACCTTTTCACTCCAGCTGGTGAACAATCCCTCTTCGGCCGCCATAGTAAGCCCGAGTATCTTTTCACTCCAGCAAGTGAACAATCCCTCTTCGGCCGCCATAGTAAGCCCGAGTATCTTTTCACTCCAGCAAGTGAACAATCCCTCTTCGGCCGCCATAGTAAGCCCGAGTATCTTTTCACTCCAGCAAGTGAACATTCAATTCCCCGGCCGTCAATCGTAAGCCCGACCACCCCATTTCAGCGGTAGTCAGTATAAGCCCGCACAACAATCCCTCTTCGGCCATCACCGTAAGCCCGAACACCATATCCCCAGCATGACAAGAGACGAGCGGCAAGACAGAGTAAGCCCGCACAATAATCTTTCTTTCAAAAGCCTTTCCATCAAACCCGGAACCTTCAAAAGCATTTTTGTCAAACCCGAAACCTTCAAAAGCCTTTCCGTCAAACCCGAAACCTTCAAAAGCCTTTTCGTCAAACCCAAAACTTTTAAAAGCATTTCCGTCAAACCCGGAACAGTCTCCCTTAGGTTCAGACGCCTCCGAACAGTCTCAATCAGGACAAACTCCTCCTAATCATTCCCCCAGAGGCCGAGGCCCTACAAAATACCCTCGCACCTACGAACTACAATCGGCTTGATTCCCTCTCGGGATACGTAGGAATCCTTCCGCTAAGGGTCCAGCCAGCTGACCGCTCAGGTCTCTCAAAGTAAGGCATTCCCCAATTTGGATTCTTATCTTTTTTCAACGACCCCACTTCCTTCGAAAGTGACGTCGCTGAGGGGCTACTGTAAGTACCCAAATTCGGATCGTCAAAATCCGTTAAAAGTTAACCGGAATCCGTTAACTGGCCCTTCCCAGGTTAACCGAAACCCGTTAAGCTCCCCACTCTCAAGTCAATGAGACATCCCGGGACTGCCCCGTGCATCCCGACATTAAAGTATACTCAACACACGTTATCACACGTAAAAGTACAACTTTCCTCGAAAAACGCACTTTCCGGCACTTTCCAGGGGTATTTCGGACATTTTCCGAACAGTTATTTCAAACACCAAAAACCATATCCCGTATACGTAAATCGAGTCAAAGAGTCAACCCCTAGCCATAGGTAGCACTCTCTCTCTCTAAAACTTGTTTCACCTCGATTTACGCGTCAATCGCTATTATCGTTTCAGTCGAAACTTTCGAAATGTAGACGTAACGCCGTCTACGGGGTTCAATACGTTTTACCCCAAAATCATCTTCTCTCCCGTAAGAGAAGTAATTTTGGGTTAAAACGGCGTTCCGGCCCCATTTTTTAAGTTTATGTTATTTATGGTCCGGATCGTTTGGTCCGTCGATTCGCACATTTACCGTCTGAACCGTTTGGTTCGTGATCGTCATTCACTAAATCCGGATCGTTTGATCCGTCGATACGGTCATTTAATTTATATGCCTTTACAACTCCGAGCCGTTTGGCTCGTCGATCGCATCTTTACTGTTCGGATCGTTTGATTCTGTTGATACCACACTTTAAATACTGTCATTTACAAGTCCGAGCCGTTTGGCTTGTGATAGTATTTACTTTATAAAAGTCTGAGTCACAAAACGACTCGTTGATCGCATATCATTTAATACCTCTTTTCATAAAATTGGTCACAATGTAATGCCCGGCTCAAAATCGGAGTTCGTCATTCGAACTCCTTTTCAAAACAACGAAAAATCGACGTTTGACATTCAAACGATCTTTTCATTAAAATCAACGTTTGACATTCAAACTAAAGATTTAAGTTCGTCATTCGAACTCCATTTTCAAAACAACTCAAAACCGACGTTTGTCATTCAAACGCTCGTTTTCATCATTAAAATCAACGTTTGTCACTCAAACCAAAATTAAGCTTGACATTCAAGCCCCCCTTTTCAAAAAATGCAACACACACACGCACACAAACACGCACACAATTTCGAGAAAGGTAGAAAGACTCGTCATACGAGGCGTTTCGGGTGATCTCAATATACTCTTCCCGAAACGTAACGTGACCTCCGAACCTAACAATCTCTGGTCCTAAAAAGCCATTTTTAAAGTTTGGGCTCATAATACAAAACGTCACATTTTCAAAGCCATTTTCAAAGTTTGGGCTCATAATACAAAACGTCACATTTTCAAATCCATTTTCAAAGTTTGGGCTCATAATACAAAACGTCACATTTTCAAAGCCATTTTCAAAGTTTGGGCTCATAATACAAAACGTCACATTTTCAAAGCCATTTTAAAGTTTGGGCTCATAATACAAAACGTCACATTTTCAAAGTCTTTTCCAAGTTTTGGCTACTAATTAAAACGATCCCCCTTTTTCAAACTCAGTCATTCTCAACGTTTGTGCTCATAATACAAAAACGCGTGGCGACTCCTCCCCTTCTCCGGAAGCGAGGTCCCAAGTTCGCGAAATGCCGCTCGCCGTGTCCCCCCGCGCGCGATCCAGGTAATTTAAGTAGGGATCATCAATATTGTTGTTGTTGCAATTAAATGAAAATTTTAACAGTTTAGTAGATTTTTTTTATGGTGTTTTGATTATTTAAAACGTGATCAAAGATATTAAAAATAGTGCATTTGGGGGGTTATGATCTCAACATGCATTATTTATGTTGTGCTTTCACCGTGCCATTGGCACGGGTAGGGGAGTACTAGTTAATATTATACATATCATTGGTATTCAACATATATTTGTAACAAACAGTCAATTATTTAATGTTTCAAAAGGTTAAAATGGTAAACATGCATGTTTCAGAAAATGAATTCAGATGAAAAATCAAACAAATTGAGTAATTTAGAAATCAGTATTCAGACGATGCCTCTTACGAATTAAGCCAATTTTAGACGTGAAATTAGATTTTAGAAAATAACACTTTAAAAAAAACAAATGTCACCTTAGACTAATTTGAAGAAGATAATCATCTTAGCATTTATTTCATGTTAGAAAAATGAAGAGACAATATTTATATATATACTCTCTCTCTCTCTCTCTCTCTCTCTCTCTCTCTCTCTCTCTCTCTATCTATCTCTCTGTCCCTCTACAAACTAGATACTCTCTCCGTCCCACTTCAATTGGTTCACTTTTCTTTTTGGGACGTCCCACTTCAATTGATTCATTTCATAAATGGAAAATTTTCCAAATATTTATACCCTTATCATCTTCACATATTTACAAAAAAATCAATCATTAACTTACTATTCTTCCCACTCATTCTCTCTCCTATTAAATATTTTTAATTTTTACATTCTCTCTTCTATTCCCTACCACACATTTAACTTTTACATTCTCTCTCCTCTAATTTCTACACACTTTATTCATTTTTCTTAAAAATCGTGAAATTCACCCCGGGACCAATTGAAGTGGGACGGAGGGAGTACTTAATATTTATACGAGAATTAAAAAAAAAAGTGTTAATGCAGTAGTTGTTGTGAATATGAAAAGTGAGATAGGAGAGAGAAAGTGAGATTAGAAATCATAATTGAATTGTTGTTGTAAGTATCACATGTGAGTCCTATTAATATAAAGGTAATATAACATTTTCATTTTAGAAAGTGTGTAGTTTTTAGTTAGACGCATTATGAAAAAGTGTGTAGTTTGTAGTGGGATGGATGAATTATATACTCCCTCCGTCCCATTAGTATTAGCACAAACACTGTTTGCGCGGGAATTAAAAAATATGATATTTTAATAAAATGTTGTGAGTGTAAAAAAATGAGTGGAGAGAGAATGAGTGGAGGGTGTAATAAATTATAATGGTGTTGTAAGTATTAAAATAATGTAGGAGAGAGAATGAGTGGGATTGGGTGAATATTTTATTAATATAAAGTTTCCTTTTTGGGAGTGTGCGGATATTAGCGGGACGCCCAAAAAGGAAAGTGTGCTAATATTAGCGGGACGGAGGGAGTATGTATATACTCCCTCAGTCCCAAAATAAGGTTCTTACTTTCTTTTTTTGTTTGTCACATAGTAAGGTTTTTAGTTGCTTTATTAATTAAAATGAATAATGGGACCCACTTGTTATTCTCAAAATAAAAACTCCCCACCCACTTTGATAGGTGACTTTTATACTCATTTGTTGGGTATTTTTGTGACTTATTCTTAGCGAAATTAATGAGTTTGTTGGTATTTGATATCCGTTCTAGTGTTTTGTAAAATATGCGGTTAAAAAAGTGCAAAATACAGATCAACATGGCAAAATTTGGAGCTTCAGGGACCTAAATGAAATTTGCAGAAGTTTAAGCACTGAAGTGCAAGACCCTGAAAGACTTATATAAAATTTCTGAAAGTTGAGGATCAAAGTGGAATTTACGACAATTCAAAGGACCTTTTGGGAATTCGAAATTTCAGCCCTTGCAAGGAGAATCTGCACGCCACTTTTAAAGAGTTTTAGATATTTTTATCACTAGTAAAAGTCCGTGTTCGAGGACACGTATTTTTTTTAAGGGCAAAATGGGAAAGGGACAACTTAATGAGGGCAAAATGAGAAATTTGACATTTGGTACTGTTCATATTACTGTTCATCCATGGTGTGATTTATACTATAGATTTTATTTCTTGTTTTCCTGGTATAAATAGAAAACCTTTAATTATTTTCTAGTTTATACAATTTTTAGAGATTTAGATTTGGATTATATAGCCCCACTTTATTTTATTCTTCGTTCTAGTTTATGATTTTTTATTTATCCATCATTGTTGTTAATCAAGCTATGACGAATTAACTTTCTAATCTATGAATGAGAGGTAACTAGTAATCGACTATTATGATTTAATTATATGTTGATTTATCAAAGGTGTTTTTCATTCAATTATTTTTCTTCATTTCAATAGTCTTTGCGGATATTGTGTTAGATTAATAATCTGAGTATAATTAATTGCATGTGAGTGGGTTAATTATACGTTTAGCCATCTTTTGATAATTAAACTTTAGTGAGTCATTTGTTTGGGATATTAGATATTGTGTTTAGAATCATATTATTCTTAGGTTTTTAATGGGTTTCTTCACTGTTGTGTATACTTTGCAGAAAGTACAATATTAGGAAATATTTTTATGAGTGAGCGAATCTCAACATTAATTGACATCTATCTATAGTATAAATGAGGGTGGTCTTTCTACGGTTCAATGAACAGTTTCAACGGCGGAAATTTTCATTTTGCCCTTACTATTTTGTCTCTTTCCCATTTTGCCCTTAAAAAAAAATTTATATTAAAATTTTTTTTTAAAAAAAAACGTGACCTTGAACACGGACATGTGCTAGTATTTAAATAAGTATAGCTAGACAATGATAGTGAATCAATCCATAGACTTTTCTTCCCATCTAAATTTGTTTAATATGCTCTCTGTTATTATTTGACTTTAGTAGTTAATTTAGAATCACAATGTTAACAACCCCCATTGTTATTTACTATTTTTACTGTTTTCTCTGCTTCTCTCCAACGAATTCTTGAGGTTCGACGCCCTGCACTGCATTGAATATACATTGGTAACTTGTGCACTTGCGAGGGTTATTATTGTTGGAAATGGATAACGGAAAGTTAAGTTTAACTTAACGTTGATCTAGTTTCTAACGGAAGTTCGTTATGTGTTAACGGAACTAGTTACAAATTATATTCTACATTTGTTGTAGATTATTATACTTATTTAATGTCTCTAAAACCATTTAGGGTGAATGAGAATTAATGACAAATGTTTTTGTAACTTAACGGAAGTTAAATAAAGGGTTAAAGTTAACTTGGGTTGACTTGGACTGATCCAAATGAGTTTTTGGGTCACAACTGTTCTCAAAAGGTTTTCGTGACCTTTCAGTTCTGGGCTTCAGCGCGGTCGCGCTCCAGCCTAGAGCGGCCGCGCTGATTTTAAGTAAATCATGGCTTGGTCTCGGCATACCAGCGCGGTCGCGCTCAAGGCAAGAGCGGCCGCGCTCGTGCTCAGATTTTGAACAGGTTTGGCACCTCTTGGAGTGAACAGCCATGAACCCTTTAACTTCTTTTAAATAGTTTCCCTCCGAATTTCAATTATAATATACAGTCATTCTGAGCCTTTTACCCTCTAGAGAGATAAATTAACATACCCAAATCATTGCATATTGTTGCATTCAATCTTTCAAGTCCAAAGTTCTAAAACCTTTGTTGTTCGTTAGATTAGTTATATTGGAGTGCTCCTTATAACTAATAGTAAGTCGTTTTATCTTACTAGAGTTTTGTCATACAACCGTAAGCACCAGTGCGGGACAAATAACTCTTACGGAGATTGTATTAAATACAAGACTCGACTTGAATCCCTTTGTTTTTCAATCTCCGTTACTTTTGCTGTCAGTTTTTTTGTTAAGTCTTAAAGAAGCCATAGCATTTGTCTAACAATCGTAAGAGTTATTTGACGTTTCTTCAAGATTATCAAGAGATGGCAAACGAGAAAGACACCACTTCATCTAGTCAAGGGAATGTGACGCCTCCATCACAAGGTGATACTACATTCAACAACGTTGCTCCCGCTCCTACAACTCATCACATCAGTCATGGTGAGAAACCCGCGAAATTCACCGGTGTGGATTTCAAGAGATGGCAACAGAAGATGCTCTTCTACTTGACCACCCTAAGCTTGCACCGCTTCTTAAAGGAAGATCCTCCGGCGGTAGAAAAAGGTGATCCGGACCCTCAAAGGCAAATGGCAAAGGAGGCTTGGTCTCACGGTAATTTTCTTTGTAAGAATTATATCTTAAATGGGCTTGACGATGCACTATACAATGTGTATAGTACAGTCGAGTTAGCTAAAGCGTTGTGGGACACTTTGGAAAGGAATTACAAGATCGAGGATGTCGGGTCAAAGAAATTTGTCGTCGGTAAGTATATTGACTTTATGATGGTCGATTCCAAATCGGTAACAACTCAAGTAGATGAATTCTAAATCATTCTACATGGGCTTGATGCCGAGGGGATGATCATGAATGATCCATTTAAGGTGGCTTCCATCATTGAAAAGTTGCCTCCTTCGTGGAAGGACTTCAAGAACTATCTCAAGCATAAACGCAAGGAGATGTCCTTGGAAGACATTGTTGTTCGTCTTCAAATAGAAGAGAACAATAGAATGAATGAGGCCAAAGTTGCTAAAGGCAAGATGGAGGCTAAGGTCAATCTCGCCGAGGCTAGCACGAGTGGCACAAAGAGAAAGCATTCCGAAAATGCCGGGAATGCTAAGAAAGGGAAGAAGAAGACCTCTAAAAGGTTCAAGGGGTCGTGCTATAATTGTGGCAAACCGGGCCACTTGTCAAGGGATTGTCGTCTCCCGAAGAAAGAGGCGAACAATGTTGACCACATGGACCTAGACTTTGCAGCGGTTGTCTTTGAAGCCAACGTTGCAAATTTGGAGGAGAACCCTAAAGCATGGTGGATAGATACCGGTGCTACCCGCCATATTTGTGGTAACAAGGAAAGTTTCTCCTCCTATACTCCCATCTCCGGAAGAAAGCTTTACATGGGAAATTCTGCGACCTCCGATGTTCAAGGCATTGGAAACGTGATTTTGAAGATGACTTCCGGAAAAGAAGTAACCTTGTTGGATGTGCTGCATGTTCCAGACATCCGTAAAAATTTAGTGTCCGGCGCTTTGCTTAGTAAGGCCGGTTTTAGACTAGTATTCGAATCCGACAAATTTGTACTAACCAAGAATGGGTTGTTTCTTGGAAAAGGTTACCTCGAGGAGGGCCTTTTTAAAATGAATGTAATGACTGTAATCCGCCAAGGTGCGATGAATAAAAGTTGTGTTCCTTATGTTTACTTGTCGGAAAGTTCTAATTTATGGCATGATAGATTAGGACATGTAAACCTCGACACCATTAAGAAATTAGCGAGACAAGATTTAATCCAAATGACTAAATCCGACTCGACTAATAGGTGCGAAGTTTGTGTTGAGGCAAAAATGACTAAGTCACCATTTAATGCCATACAAAGAGACACGACTCCTCTCGAGTTAATTCACACCGACATATGTGATTTAAAACTAGTGCAAACTCGAGGAGGTAAAAAGTACTTCATTACATTTATAGATGATTGCACTAAGTATTGTTATGTCTATCTCTTAAGAAGTAAGGATGAAGCCTTAGGGGCTTTTGAAACTTATAAGAAAGAAGTTGAGAATCAACTTAACTTGAAAATTAAGAAAATTAGAAGCGATAGAGGTGGAGAATATGAAGCACCGTTTGAAGGACTATGTTGGGAATCCGGCATAATTCATCAAACAACGGCTCCATATACCCCTCAATCTAATGGAGTTGCTGAACGCAAAAACCGTACTCTCAAAGAGATGATGAACGCGCTTTTGATCAGTTCTGGCTTGCAGACAACTTGTGGGGGAAGCAATACTCACTTCTAATTATGTTCTTAATAAAATACCCAAGAAAGGTATTGATAAAACGCCCTATGAATTGTGGCATAATCGTAGGCCATGTTTTAAATACCTTAGCCCAAAGTGTGGGGGTGTTTGGCCAAGGTTGAAGTACCTAAGCCTAAACAAGTCAAGATTGGCCCAAAGACCATTGGCATCGTGTTTTTATTGGATATGCCAATAATAGTAGTGCCTATCGGTTTATAGTGCATAAATCGGACATTCCGGATATGCACGTAGGAACTACTATAGAATCAAGGAATGCGGTATTCTTTGAAAACATCTTTCCGGTTAAGGACAGGAAAGATGTAGGTTCTAATAAGAGAACACATGAGTCTACATCCGGTCCTTCTCAAATAGAAGATGAAGAGCCGAGACGTAGCAAAAGGGCAAGAGTGGAAAAGACTTTTGGTCCTGATTTTCTATCTTACATGTTAGAAAATGAACCATCAACTGTTAAAGAAGCTTTGTCCGGTCCGGATAGTTCGTTCTGGAAGGAAGCTATTAACAGTGAAATAGAATCCATAATGCTCAACAATACTTGGGAATTAGTTGATCTCCCTCCAGGTTGCAAACCATTAGGTTGCAAATGGATCCTTAAACGGAAGTATAAGGCGGACGGATCTATCGAAAAGTACAAAGCTAGGCTAGTTGCCAAAGGCTTTAGACAGAAAGAGGGATATGATTTCTTCGATACATACTCCCCTGTCACAAGGATCACATCTATTCGTGTTCTCATAGCTATTGCAGCAGTGCATAATCTTGAGATACACCAAATGGATGTGAAGCCTTTCCTAAATGGAGAACTTGATGAAGAAATTTACATGGAACAACCCGAAGGGTTCGTGGTTCCTGGTAAAGAAAGAAAGGTGTGTAAACTTGTAAAATCCTTGTATGGACTAAAACAAGCACCTAAACAATGGCATGAGAAGTTCGATAGAACCATGTTATCGAATGGATTCAAGATCAATGAATGTGACAAATGTGTCTACATTAAAGGAACATCTGAATCTTTCGTTATCGTTTGTCTTTATGTAGACGACATGCTCATAATGGGAAGTAATCATGATTTAATCATGAATACCAAAGGCATGTTAAAGAAGAACTTTGACATGAAAGAGCATGGGGTTAGGCGATGTAATATTAGGGATAAAAATCTCTAGAACATCTGAAGGATTAGTTCTTTCACAATCCCATTACCTAGAGAATGTTCTTCGGAAATTCAATGTCTTTGATGACCCTCCGGCTAAGACACCTGTAGACTTGGCTCTACATTTAGCCAAGAACAAAGGGAACCGGTTTCTCAACTGGAATATGCAAGAATAATTGGCGGTCGATGTACTTAACAAATTGTACTCGTCCTGACATTGCATATTCAGTAAGTAAACTAAGTAGGTTCACAAGCAATCCTAGTACTGATCATTGGAAAGCACTAATGAGAGTACTAAGATATTTAAAGTATACATTAAACCATGGGATACTTTACAACAAATATCCGGCGGTATTAGAAGGATACGTGATGCCAATTGGATATCGGACACGAAAGACTCTAAGTCCACAAGTGGATATGTATTCACTATAGGTGGAGGAGCAGTGTCATGAAAATCCTCCAAACAAACGTGTATAGCCAGATCCACGATGGAATCTGAGTTTATCGCGTTAGATAAAGCTGGGGAAGAAGCAGAATGGCTTAAGAACTTCTGAGGATGTTCCTTGTTGGAGCAAACTTGTGCTGTACTAATCCATTGTGATAGTCAATCGGCAATTGGAAGGGCACGAGAATAGTATGTACAATGGTAAGTCTAGACATATTCGTCGTAGACACAATACCATTAGACAGTTGATCAAGAATGGCGTTATCACCATTGATTATGTAAAATCATGTGATAACTTAGCGGATCCATTTACCAAAGGTATAAATAGAGATCAAGCTGTATAAAGCTGTTAAGGGGAATGGGTTTAAAACCCACAACAAAAGAACTTATAGCGGACACTCAACCTTGAGAAATGGAGATCCCAGGCCCTTGGTTCAATGAGACAACCAAGTTATAAGTTCTAGTAGAGTTACTTGGAAACAACAACTCGGTTTATTAACACCTGGAGATGTTGAATACTCATTCCCAGAACATCCAAGTACAAGCACACGCAGCTAAAGGGTAAGGGTAAGTTGAGAAAACTTTTAATGATTTCTATACCTACAGGTGGAGTAGTGCATGATACTCCTTATAGTGAGAATCACCTATATAAGCGAGAGGTAATTAGGCCGCCTTTAAATGAACGCTTATGAATGAGATACGGTCCAGGGCCAAAATGGACAAAACGTGAGAACAACAATTGTTAGAGCTGTTATTATGTGAGTATTATTGTCTTGGTATACACCCAGAAAGCCGAGTCACGGTTCAAAGCGACTCGCTACCAAATGGCTAGTATATCCGATAATATTTCACTAGGGAAGATTCAAGGCCACAAGCTATCTATCCCGATGTAATAATAGTTCGCCGGAACTTTGGACGAAATTGCATTCATGCATTAATTGTCATTCATGTGGGGGATTGTTGGAAATGGATAACGGAAAGTTAAGTTTAACTTAACGTGATCTAGTTTCTAACGGAAATTCGTTATGTGTTAACGGAACTAGTTACAAATTATATTCTACATTTGTTGTAGATTATTATACTTATTTAATGTCTCTAAAACCATTTAGGGTGAATGAGAATTAATGACAAGTGTTTTTGTAACTTAACGGAAGTTAAATAAAGGGTTAAAGTTAACTTGGGTTGACTTGGACTGATCCAAATGAGTTTTTGGGTCACAACTGTTCTCAAAAGGTTTTCGTGACCTTTCAGTTCTGGGCTTCAGCGCGGTCGCGCTCCCGGCTAGAAGCGGCCGCGCCGATTTTAAGTAAATCATGGCTTGGTCTCGCATACCGGCGCGGTCGCGCTCAGGCAAGAGCGGCCGCGCTCGTGCTCGAGATTTTGAACAGGTTTGGCACCTCTTGGAGTGAACGGCCATGAACCCTTTAACTTCTTTTAAATAGTTTCCCTCCGAATTTCAATTATAATATACGGTCATTTACGAGCCTTTTACCCTCTAGAGAGATAAATTAACATACCCAAATCATTGCATATTGTTGCATTCAATCTTTCAAGTCCAAAGTTCTAAAACCTTTGTTGTTCGTTAGATTAGTTATATTGGAGTGCTCCTTATAACTAATAGTAAGTCGTTTTATCTTACTAGAGTTTTGTCATACAACCGTAAGCACCAGTGCGGGACAAATAACTCTTACGGAGATTGTATTAAATACAAGACTCAACTTGAATCCCTTTGTTTTTCAATCTCCGTTACTTTTGCTGTCAGTTTTTTTGTTAAGTCTTAAAGAAGCCATAGCATTTGTCTAACAATTATTTGATGCATCACACTTCCTCTTTTCTACTTTACTTTTCATGCTCAACATTTATTTATTTATGATTTTCATATAAAGTCAAACTCAGAACTTCATTATGGGACAGATGGAGTATACTCCCTCCGTCCCACCGATCTTAAGAAAAGTTTCTATTTTGGGCGTCCCGCTAATTTTAAGAAATCCCAAAATAGAAAGTTTTTATTATTTTTATACTCTTTCTACCCCACTCATTCTCTCTCCTACTTTACTTTTACACTCACAACATTCTCTCTCCTAACTATTCATCCCACTCATTCTCTCTCCTATTTAATTTTTCACACTCACAACACTTCTTCCACTCATTCTCTCTCTCCTAATACTATAATAATATTCTTTAATTCCCGTGCCATTTCAAAATTTCCAAAGATCACTGGAACGGAGGGAGTATATACGTGTGTGTTGTGTGTGTGTCATTCAACTCAACGACAATTGTTTTGCTAACAGTATATAATAATATGATCCCAACAAACTTTTTGAAACTTCTTTAAAACTATTAAATTTTCTTATATTTTTGAAATTCATGTATGTGTGTGTGTGTGGCATTGATAATCAGCGATAATTGGTTTGCTAATAGTATATAATAATATTATCCCAACAATCTTTTTGAAACTTTTTTAGAATTATTAAATTTTCTTATATTTTGGAATTTCACTATGATTATTAGAAAAAAAATATTATAGTAGTTCGTTAGTATATTTTATCGAAATTTACTTCAGATGAACATATTTGTGGTGGAAAGAGTATAACAAGTATTCACCTCGTCTCAAATAAATATTTCGCTATTAAGAGCAAATTGAATATTCATTTTGGAGATGATTGTAGTATCACCCAAATTATTAAAACAATTCAGTCATTTGTATAATGGAAAACTCTCATTTTAGCCTATTGGATTAACTATGTTACTATTTATCGTCATCATCACAATCTCACAACCACAAACAGCCACCATCACTACCATTATTACTCTGTCCCATCCAACCACACTCACAACCATCACCACTAATGTTGTATTGGCAGCGCTAGTAGTGGTGGTTGGTGGGATGGAGTAGTAGTGATGGTAATATTGGTGAGTTCATAATGGTAATTGAGGTGGTAATGGTGGTGGGGGTGTTAGTAGTGAAGGTGGGTGGGGGAAAATAGCAGTAGCGATCATAGAGTTATGGTTGTGATGGTGATGGTAGTTACAATAGTGGTTACAAGTTGTTAAAATGGGGAAAATAGCCAAAATATGTCACGTACTAACACTTTGTTTACAATTAATGCAATACTCCCTCCGTCCCACGTGAATAGACACTTATTTCCTTTTTGGGACGTCCCACGTGAATAGACACTGCCCAAAATGGAAAAGAATTTATTATTTTATATTCATCCTACCCCACCCACTCATTCTCTCTCTTCATTTCCTACCACACAATTTATTCAACCAACTCCACTCATTCTCTCTCTTCATTTCCTACCACACATTTTCATTATTATATTCATTTTCCTTAGTTATTGTGCCAAGATTTTTGGTGTCTATTCACGTGGGACGGAGGGAGTATACTATAAAGTTACCATGTAATGCAACGAACTTATCAAATTTATTTCAAATAATGCAAATTTTGTTTCAAATAATGCAACGTACTTCAAAGTACATTGCTTTATTTGAAACGAAAATTGCATTATTTGAAACGAATTTGACAACTACGTTGCATTATGTGGTAACCATGTGGTATATTGCATTAATTGAAAAAAATACTAGAGTACATTGCATCTTTTGATCATTCACCCGTTGTAAATGAGTTGTTATAATTTGGCCAGATTTAATTATTTGATTCTTTATAATAAATATGCAAAACATGAGTTAGTTTTTAGATTTTTTTTGTTAATAAGGATAACAACGTTTAGATTGGGTTTATAGACACTAATGTTAGTAGTGTTGTAGTAAAAAGAATCGATGTTGAAATGAAAGTAAAATACACTGAAAATACAATGAGTTAGTATTATTAAAAACTAGTTTTTCTAATGCATATGAAATATGAGTCTTTAAACCGCACCGAAATCAGATCGAACGCTGCAAGCAGTAATATAAAATGTGTACTATAGTTGTTTTGAGTGTTAGTAGTAGTGTTTTTAAGTGATAGTTCTAGTGTTAAAGAGTGCTAGTGTTAGTGTTTAATAGTGCAAGCAATATTAGTGTTAAAAAAATGTCATGTGAAGTGATAAAAAATGAGTGCCAAGAGGTGTTAATAAGTTTCGATTACTTACAAAATTATCACTAGGTGTTTTTAAAAGAAGTTTCAGTTATTTACAAAAACGTCATTGTGAATTGTTAGACAAGTGCTAGTTAGCTATAAAAATGTCATCGTACTTTAAAAAAAATACATTTTCCTAAGTGTTTAGGAACTGATTTTTCTAAAATTTTGGCAAACACAATTGATTAAAACAAAGTTTGTATATATAATAATAGTTAATAGCCACTGACAATCCACAACTTTGAGATAATTCCTCTAAGGCTCATATCTTAACATTAATGATTTAAGTGGATTAGCCACATTTGAACTTTTTCTATAACCCTAACTCTGTTTGTTTGACGCTCTCGCACCTCATTCACGCATGCTTTAGGCGCTCTCGCCGAGAGAAAAAAAAAACAATCAGAGAGTTGGTAGTAGAGGTGAAAACTCTGTTAGTTGGTTCCAAAGTTAAAATGTGATGTAGGCAAAATAATATACCAAAACAACTACGAGAATTATATCCCAGACTAAATTTTATTTCGGGAGACATCTCTCAAACCCATTTTTTTTTTTAGATAAGACATATTGCCAAGTCCAAATCCTTAGGGTAAAAACAAATAGATCATTGATAGTCAATAGTCGACCAAAACATAATAGACTTATCTGAAACATAACAAATTCAATAAGGGCACTATCAAGTCATATAAACTAAAAATCTATAAACCTTAAGTTAGTGTGATTGACAAGATGATGGCCGGAGTTAGACAAGTTGACAGGGAAGGAGGAACTACCAAAACTACAACCAAAAGATATGCGATGCAGGGGTCGGATGACAAGGGATTGCGATGTAATGGTTAGAGGATCCACAAAAAGAAGTATTGTCAGAAAGATTATCTTAAGCAGCTTGCACAGAAAATCGGATAGGTCTGAGAGAGAAGTTGCAAAATCTTGAAGAGAAAGAAAGGCTGCTAAAAAGCGAAGGTCGTTAGTTTGTTGAGGGAGGGAGAAGTGGGATTTGAATTTGTTGTTCTAGATTGGTGGGAGTCAAAGGCAGAATGAGGTGTGAGTCAAAGGCAGAATGAGGTGTGGGTTCGACCGTCGAAGAAGAAGGTGGATGCCGGTGGGGACGCGAGAAGGGGAAGGAGGGGGAGAGGAAAAGAAAAATGTATCTAAATAATGCTTTTGTTTTGTTTTTATTGGAAGGACTAAGGTACTTTGGAGATTTCAATTTTTTATTAAACTAACTGGGAGCCTTACATGAATATATATTCCCCACCTGGACACAAAGGAAATGCTGGAAATAGTCCACCTCTTTTGGAATTGGATAGTTTCTTAAGGGTCTTATGGGAATAAGTCCTAGTTTGAGTACTGCGAGTAGTATTTTCTTTTCTTTTCTTTGTCTTCTATCGAAAACTAGGCATTAAGCTTACGGGGAAAGTTTCCAAAAAGGAACTGCGCGAGATATAAAAAGCCCTAAATCGGCGCCAAACAAAACCCTTAACCCCTCTCTCTCTCTTCTAGTTCATACTCTTCTCTGTCAATCCTAATTCACCGTACAAATCCATCAAACAAACTTTAAATCAAAAGTTCATACATTTTTGCTAATTAACTCTAATCCAATGTCAAATTCCCAGTCCGATTCGAGCATTTTTAGCGTTCGAATTGTGTCAATCGATCACTACATGTCCCCTCCAATTCCGGGCGTTGATATTTCTTACAGCAGCTTTCAAGGTATGCTTTTCAATTATCTAATCATCTTCTGATTGATTTTAATAACACAAATTTAGGTTGCCAGTATTTGATTTCGTGAAATGAGATTGACTGACTGAGAAGGTGTTTGGTTTTGAATTTTGAGCTATTTTTCCCTCCTTCCCAACCCAAGACGATTGTCCATTTTTAACGTTGAATGAATTTTTTTGAAAGGTTGATTTTTGAACCATTTTAGTAGCAGATATAGATAAGTGCCTTTGCAAGTACATATTTGAAAAATGATAATCCTCCTGTCCCAAATTGAATGACATTTTGAAAATTTTCTTTCAAAAAACTTTGCCCCTAATTTTTGTTTTTTTGTTTTTTTTTTGATTTTTTTCATAGTTCATTATATTTTTGCAAAACCAAAAGTTTGAAAGTGAATAGCAAGAATATTTATGATTTTTTTCCTATTAAAAATCAACATTATCAAAGTGATCCTTCGGTTCAAAATGGTCATTCATTTTGGGACGGAGGGAGTAGTATTTTTAAAGTTCTTAGTAGTTAATTCTCTTAAATGGATGGACATTTTTTTTTAAATGGACGTCATTTTGGGACAGTGAGAGTATTAATGTTTAGCCAGCACAATAAATCCTCCATTACATGAATATGGTTGGTTTCGTTAATGGGTATGGGAGACAGTGGCAAAGCCAGATTTTTTTCCAAGGGGGTCGGAATAGTATAGACTTGTAATGTTACATAAGAATTTACGAATTTAACTAAATGGGGGGGGGTTTCAAAATTACAACTCAGTGTTATTTTATCCTCTAGAAAAGGGATCGAAACTGATTTTTTAATTTTATTTTATCATTTAGTGCTAAAAAATCTTCCTAATTTATAATAACATGTCAACTTTCAAAAGACAAGGGGGGTCGAATGACCCTCTTGCATTCAAGGTGGCTTCACCGCTGACTGCAGAAACACTTGTTGAGGAATTTGTATATGGAAATAGTTTGATTAAAAATGCACTGACGTTTCTTGGTCAATCTCACTAAAGACAAAGACACAAATTTTTAGGCAAAATGTTAGAATTTGGTTTCAGGGCCAGCCATAATATTTCACCTCTCAAATTAAGCTCACAATTGCAATTCTGTTAAAGTTGCTGCTTTACTCTTGGCCATGTTAGGTGCAGGCGCTTATGCTTTTAATAATACTTCTCGTTTGATGTTTAAATAGTCTCGTTGGGTAATAATGCCTTTTTAGAGGTTAGTTATGTGTACCTTAACATTTGTTATCTCAGATGGAGATTAATTGAGTGGATGGAGGTAGAAAACAAGTTGGAATCAATAAAAAATCTCATTAGTGGTCATTTCAAGGGGTAGTAATGTACTCTGTCTTCCTCTGAATGCTTTTATTCTTTTTGGGATATTCATATCTCTCTTTCCAGAAGTGAAGGTTGTGATTTCCTTGATATTTTAATTTTATGTCACATATGAAAATGAACAAGTGGAGTAGAGTACACGCACACACACTTATTGTTAAATGTGCTTCTGAGCATTCTTAATGTTTCTCATAAATATTTGGATTCTCATATTCAGTCTTTTAGAGTAAATGGACATAATGTGTTTTGAGTGTTTGACTTCAAATATGGATTTTTACTCAAATGGGGAATTATTTATTTTGGTATTGAACATCACTATCTTTGATTTATCTATGCATCTATTTAACTTATTTAGCATTTCTTGGAATCTAGGTGGGAAGGTGAACGAGGTTCCCGTGATAAGAATATATGGATCGACTCCAGCTGGTCAAAAAACTTGCTTGCATGTTCACCGTGTACGAGAATTCATCACCAATCCGATTAGTTTCTCTGTATTTGGAATAATTGATCAGAGTTTTTTTGGAGGCTCCAGTGGCAAGTGATGCCTTCTTTATAAAAATTAAAAGCTAAAAAATTGAGACAAGTAAAAGATGCGCATAGGATACAAGAAATTTTGACACCAAAAGTATATCCTTGCAAGTTCTCATGTTGTAAATGATGGATTTGATTGATTTTCTGATTCTTTAATAGGAAGTGGTGTCCTGTCTTATGTTTGCTCGAATGTGCTCTACTGAGCATGAACTGTCCTTGTTGTCATGCAGGCTTTACCTTATCTATATGTTCCCTGTTCGGATTTGTCGCTTCATTCAGATAAGGAAGGTAATGTGCATATGGTTCAGCTGCAGCCTTTTTCTTTTGCCTTTCTTCAAAACTGTTACTCCCTCCGTTCCAAAATGAATGACCATTTGGAATTTAAAGGATTTTGAAAAGGTTAATTTTTAATAGAAAAAAATCATAAACATTCTTGCTTTTCACTTTCAAATTTTCAGTTTTGCAAAAATATAATGAACTATGATTTTTTTAAAGAAAATCATTTAGGACAAAGTTATTTGAAGGAAAAGTTTTGAAAGGTCATTCATTTTGGGACAAAAAAAGACATTCAATTTGGGGCAGAGGGAGTACTAGAAAAGCTGCAACTGGAAAGTTGTGAAGAAAGATAAAAAAATTCATATTAGTTTGAGGTCCAACATAATGTTGTCAGATGACTTATACGAAATGCTATAGTCCTGCCACTTTATTTCGAGATTGTATAAAACTTTGGCGGTGATGTAACTTTTCGTCAGTGTGTAGAAGTTGCTCATCTCATCTATTTATAAGAAGCATACTATTTCTTGTATGGCGCGAGGCTGGAACCTCCTGTCACTACATGATTTCATATAGGTCTAATATATAACCAGGGAGTGAAAAGTAGTATGCGAATCCAGTATTGAGATGCCCCTAATGATATGGTTTTAAGGTGTATAGTTCAAAATCCAATGGGCTCGGATAGGGTATGGGCAACTGATCTTGGACCTTATCGGATAGCTTTGTATGGACTGATCCTCCCTTTTGGTTTTTGTTACTATTTGTTCGGATCATTTCAAGCAGAAATGCACTGAGAATAAGGGTAGAGCTTCAGGAAGTTATCCGTCTTAGCTTTTAAAAGGACGTACAAAGTCGGGCCTTTCGGCTTTGGGCTTTTTATGGGGATCTTTATTAAGGGATGAAATGGACTCACGGGTTTGCATGGGCACATGCATACCGGGTTGGTTTAAGTGTCTTGGGTTTTATTATGCTTGTAACTGGTCCAAACCTGACTGATTCTTGTCATCCCTATTGCACCTTTAGTCTGAAGGAATTATTGTGTTTCTATGTTGGGGCCACGATGACAAGGTCCAAATGGAGCAACCTTGCAATTAAGTCTCTCATAGCTTGCCGCTTTAGTAAGGTTGTGGAATTAATGTCAGTCACTACTATCCTAGGCCTTCGCTCACTGTTTATCTGAGAAGATTCTTTTAATAACTGTGATGGCAAGTCCACAAATATGCACCATGTTTGAATTTATAAGATGACCCCTGGTCACCGAAGAAAATTAAGCGAACCCCGAATCTGTATTCAAAGAGTACACGTAATGCTTTTGATTGGACTGTATGAATGCAGGTCAGCCTGTAATTTGGCTTTCTTTTCATTTATGTTGTGTATACCTAATTGGGAATGTTGAGCCGTGACCTAGTACTAGTTTTCGTGGATGATGCGGGTGGTGCCGTCTTTTGGTCTCTAGCGAGCTGGTTTTTGTTGGAGATGTATGTTTCTTATGTTCGTTGAATTAGGGTTAAGGTATTCCATAATGGTTGCTATAGTTCACGCATATCATTCGTGAGGTTAATCTACTTGTGATCAACTTGCTCAGGTGATGCATCCACACACACTTTATCTCTTGCTCTTGAGAAGGCTTTGAAGGTATGAGTTGGTGCAAGTAGATTGTTTGTTTCCGAATATAAATTTGGTTTTAGTTTTTACTTTATTAATACGGAAGTAATATTGATGAACTTTTTACTCGAACTCTTACAGCTTAAAGGCAGTGCGGGTTCAAAACGTCAACATGTGCATGGTTGCAGCCTTGTTAGAGCAAGGAAGTACTATGGTTATCATAAATCAGAGGAGCTATTTGCGAAGATTTACCTGTATCCAGTCACTATATCTGTTGCATTTTCATATACTTTTTTTTTTTGGGGGGAGGGGGGTTGTTTCTTCTAAGTGTCAAACTATGTGTAGTTGTGGGAAGGATTAGAGGTAATGTTAAATTTAACCATGAAACACATGTAGGGAAGTCAGCAAGCTAAAAATATGACTGGCAGATTCAAATTAAAAGATAGACAAAAATTATCCAAATAGAGCTGTATCGTGTCCACCAAAAATGAAGACAATGGCCAAATGAGAGGGGGACTTTATTGTAATCAATTCTAGGACTTGTGAGTTGTGAGATCTCATCTACAAAGAGCTTTTCTGTTGCTCAAAAGCTCATTACATGGGTTTTTAGGCAGTGCTTTGGGCTACTACTAGAGGGTCAGTAACTGATTACTTTCTCCCTTCTCTTTCCTTCTAATAAGATCACATCATTTTTATTTGGTAATGTAGACATTTCAGTAAGATAATTGTGTGAGCTCTGGACTTTTATTTTTATTACTCCTAGTTGTTTCAAGTTGATAATATTGCTGAGTTACACCATGATGAACCTTGACGGAGATTTAAGCTATCACCCGCAGGACATTTCTCGGGCTGCTAGTCTTCTTCTGGTATGCATATTTTGCATCTCAACCTATTCAACTACTCTTGTCGTCCTTCCGAGTCACTGCTATCTTCATGGATTTGAAACTTTTCTGTAAATTTTTTAGTTTTTCTACAGCGAGTTTAAAACTCTTACTTTTTGCACTTGTAACGCTTTTACCTCTGACGATTTTTTATTTATTTAATTTTTGTATTGTTCAGCAAATGATTTGGTTATCCTTTGTGGTGTTCACATTGCAATATTTCTAGCATAAATATTTTCATATTTTCTGCCTGCTTGTTCTCAATTAAAGATATTTGATGGCATTGACTCAAAAAAGGTAACAGAAAGACTGTTGACCTTTTCTTGTTCTTTGGGTTCGGAATGAAGAAGAGAGAATTGCACATTAGAGTATAACTTCTTCAGGTTTGGTGGATGTTAATTTTACGATGCATAATTTATAAACCTGTCAATGTGTTCCAAGTCCTCCCTTGTGTCTAAAGACTTCTTCTATAGTTTCTTCTTTCTCGGAAAGTTAATTATGGGTTTAGCTCCTGACAAAGTATGTGGAAGAAGAAGTATCTCCTTTTAGGCATCCTCTTCGAATGAGCTTGAAATCAATTTTTTCAAGAGTGATTTCTTGTGATTTATGTAGCTTGATAGAAGCTTGATTTCACACTTCATACTGTAAGAGGAAGACAAGTTTGTTTAAGTCTTACATCACCGCAGTCTCTTTTCTACACGTTAAACTATCACGAGTAACCTCTTGTGCATGCAACTTCATTTTGCTGTACACATTTTAACCTGTTATTGTTTAGCATTGTTGATGAGATTATACTTTACAGCATATATATCTTTAAATCTTTTTTTTTTTTATACAGGGAGGTGCAGTTCTTGACAAGTGTTTACAGCCCCATGAATCACATGTGCCATTCCTTCTACAGTTTCTGGTAAGTTTCCTATGCAGGCTCCAACAATTGTGGTGACTGATAATCGGATATGGCTTTGCTTTCCCGTAAACTCTGTTTAAGCCACGCTTCATTATTTCATTATTTTCTACTTTACTTTTCACCTTGGGGGTATGCTTATTGTTTTCACTCTTTGCTTATTACTCCATTTCTTCTTTTCTTTTCTTTCTTTACTGCGTTGATTGTATACCTTTAGTTCCCTTGGTTGGTAATGAATTTAGTAGGCAAATTATTAGGAGTTAATGTTTGGAGAAAACTTACTTGCTCTTATGTTGGAGTTCCTTGAAATATTCTCTGTGCAAATGCACACTAAACTTACTTGTTGGGGAATTGATGGTTTTCGAGCAGTACTGATGTAAAGCAACGCAGCGGAATAGTAACCAAGGCCTGATCGAAATCAAGACCTTCTGCAAGGAATCGCAATTCCTTAGATAACAAGAACTTCCGAAGAAATCCTTCTGCAAGCCAATAAAATTGACCAAGGGTTTTGCAAGGATGCAAACTGAAATTTAATTGATAAAAGTCTAATTTTCGTAATTACAATGAAGGCCTATCTTATAGTGCCCAGAAAACTTGAAAAAGACTCCTAAACCTTCTAAAATTAATCCTAACCTATATAGTAACCTAATAGGACTTAAAAACTAGTAAATATATTGAAAATCTATTCTAAATCTACCTATAATCAACCAATTAAAATTAAATCCGAAAATACAAATGAAATAATAAAAGATACAAAAACAATAAACGTCCCAATTTACATCATACACCACCACTTCAAAAGAACTCGTCCCGAGTTCTCATCCAACGTTTGGAAGTCGCCATCCCATTTAAAAAGATATTTCGAATAAATCTTTTTTAAGCATACATTGACGTAAGATGATCTCTTACGTATATAAAATTATTCCATCAATCCCATCCTCCTTGTGTTGATTTTCCTCCCCTTCCTTCCCTTGATCAACAATGATCGATAAATCTTCAAAAATAATTTCTTTCTTGTTGTGAAAAACACCCAAATTTTCATAAAAAATTGGGGTTTTTGAACAATCAATACCAACCTCTTCTTTCTCCTTGAATTCAACTAGGACATTATCGGGGACTATAATATTTGGAAGTAATAATATCACCACAAACCTGAACAATGCTCAAATCTTCTTTGAACTCACAAATAACCTCCTCATCAAAAGCTTCTTCTTGAGTAGGAAATTCTTCAATAGACAAACTCACCATTAAAGACCGGAATATCCGCCCTAATCTTGGAGTCGTTGATCTTGAGGAGGCAACGCCCGGCCTCCCCTTCAACATTATCCGAAGTATCCCCGCCTATCGGATCACCACGGTGGAGATTTTCCCGTGAGGACCGGCCCGATTTCGTGGGTTGACACCATCTCCACTCTACACGCAATCCGACCAAAGCCGCCATGAGTTCCGTATGCTTTGTCGATCTTGAGGCCGCTCTGTGCTCTCTAGCCTCTTGATCCAAACGGTCCATACGTTCCCTAGTTGCTTGATCCTGACGCTCCATACGCTCCAAGATTGCGGTAAGAATGGTTAGGTTGTCTCCGTTGTCTCCACCGGAATTGGCCATCGTCCAAGGATCTCGCCTTTTACGATACCAGCGATGTAAAGCAACGCGACGGAATAGTAACCAAGGCCGATCGAAATCAAAACCTTACGCAAGGAATCGCAATTCCCAAGATAACAAGAATTTCCTAAGAAATCCTTCTGCAAGCCAATAAAATTGACCAAGAGTTTTGCAAGAGCAAAATATGAATTTAATTGATAAAAAGACTAATTTTCGGAATTACAATGAAGGCCTATCTTATAGTGCCCAGAAAACTTGAAAAAGACTCCTAAACCTTCTAAAATTAATCCTAACCTATATAGTAACCTAATAGGACTTAAAAACTAGTAAATATATTGAAAATCTATTCTAAATCTACCTATAATCAACCAATTAAAATTAAATCCGAAAATACAAATGAAATAATAAAAGATACAAAAACAATAAACGTCCCAATTTACATCAAGTACTTGTCCCATACTAAGTATACAAGGAAGAGAACAACATGCAACATTATCTGAAAACAATAAAAGACAAGAACACGAGATTTGTTCACCCAGTTCATCCCACAATTGGACTACATCTTGGGGCACTAGCAAGTCAAGATATTCACTAATATCATAATTTGTGGTGTTACAATCAAAGCCCATGATCTCCCTCCAGAGTCATCCCCTCGATCTATGTAAACACACACTACTCATACAACCCCTAAACATAACTTAGGCCATACATGGAATGCCTATAAGGGCACCCAGAGACCTATCATGCCTTTGACTTTCTTTGTGGATATCACAGATTCTCTCTTACTATTTTTTCCTAGCCCATAATAATATTGGCTATCACTTGGTTTATATAGGCTCCCTTGGAACTCTTATCAAAATAAAAATAAAAATATAGGCTCCCTTGGAACAACCTTTACCCTAGACAGAAAAGTATTCTTGGACATCAAGTTTGGGAAAATCGGACCTATGCCTTCACATCATCCGAGCACATAGGCCCTTCTCCGGCCGACAAACTCTCAACATCTTATGCGTTCACATTATCTGAGCGCATAGATCCCTCCTTGTTCGTTTTTGATTCGTTCTCTTTTCTTCGGTCTAGAATCCTTGTTCGACTCTGATCCTAACAATCTCTCCCTTAGTGACAAACCAAATCCCGTAATTACCTCCGTCAAACTCCCACCCGAGAATGACATCCAATCATTGTTTCCAATTCCTTTTGCAGCTGCACCAAGCTACCAAGACAAGTTGAAGTGAATGAGTCTTCAACCTGTTGCTCGGATTCCTTGCCTTGAGTCTTCACCCCCGTGATCCTCCTTGCAATCATCTCGCTTCGTATTCTAGCACCCACCTATGAACAATGTGATAGCAACATGCTTACATGGTATTGGTCCTTCCATGTCTTCCAAGCAACCGATCACATCTCTAGTTCCCGTGGATCCGTTCTTGTTGATGTCGTTGACTTCATGTCCACATTGTTGGCCGACGTGACTCATCAACCCACGATCAACATACCAATTCTTGAAATAATTTTCACTTCTCAACGTGGCCTTCTTGGCTTTGCCACTTTCATACCTAGGACTCCTCTACAAGAACCACATGCGGAAGTGTTATATGTGGTGTCTGACAACCTACCCCCAAGTTCTGAAAAGTTAGCTTCTTGAGTAATCCTCCATATCCTGCAGTTAGCAGGCGACCACCAACCTTCGCTATCTCACTGCTCATGGAGATCAAGTTTCTCTTTCGTATCATACAATTGCATGAACCTTGTACCTCTGCTACACGTACTTTGTACTCCTGCTGCACAAATTTTGCACGAAATATGCCCCGCCTGAATTATGCACCATACCGAAATCTGCATCGCACGAAATCTGTGCACCACACGAATTCTGCACGAAATCTGCACCAAAATCCATCCCGCACAAAATATGCACGAATCTGTACTGCACGCTGCTCCACGTACTCCAGACACAAATTGCACGCGTTCCACACCGTTCAATACCTAGATTTTTTTTCGTTCTTTCTTTTCATTGCTTTATATCTCCAGATTCGTTTCCCAAATTTGATCCCATCAAATTTTCATGTCGATCCATCTCAACCCATTTTCGCTACTCCCACCAAATCCTCAATAACACCAAATTCACCTAGATTTCCGTAGCCCTGACCCCGTCCGGATCTCTGCAATCCTGATCTTGAATATGTGTCCTAATACTGATTGAATCCCTGCAGCCCTGATCTGAATCTCTGCAATCCCAAATATATCAGGATTTATGAAAACTTGATCCTATTTGGTCTAAGTAACATAAACCCATTTGAATCTCTGCAGCCGCCAATTTCTGACCTCTGTTCCTGCAACCCACATCCAATCAATTTATAGCAACCTTGATCTTTGAAGCGGAGCTCTGATACCAGTTGTTGGGGAATTGATGATCTTCGAGCAATAATTGTCCCATACCAATTATACAAGAAAGTGAACAACATGCAACAATATCCATATAAAGCAATAAAAGACAAGAACACGATATTTGTTCACCCAATTCATCCTACGTTTCGATTACATATTGAGGCACTACCAAGCCAGGATAATCACTAATATCAAAATATGTGGTGGTGTTACAATCAAAACCCATGATCTCCCTCCAGAGTCATCCCCTATATCTATGTAAACACACACCACCCATACAACCCCTAGCTTAGGTTATCCATAGAATTCCCCTAAGGGCACACCCCAAAAACCCACCAATGCCTTTGACTTCATTTGTGGATCTCACACTATTTTTCCTAGCACACAATAATATTGGCTGTCACTTGGTTTATAAAGGCTCCCTAGGAACAACGCTAGCCCTAGACAGAAAAGTAATCTTGGACAACAAGTTGGGCAAAACCGGACCAATGCGTTCACCTTATGTGAGCGCATACATCTGAGCGCATAGGCTCTGCTCCAGCCGACCAACTCTCAGCATTCTATGTGTTCACATTTTCTGAGCGCATAGGTTTCTCCTTGTCCGTTTTTGATTCTTCCTCTTTTCTCCGGTCTAGAATCCTTGTTTGACTCCAATCCTAACAACTTGCAATTATGGAACTGTATCATCATATCACCATACTCATGATAGATCCGTTTTTTTCACAAATCTATAACAGGTCATGGATGTGCACTTTGAATTGATAATGAGACTCAATGCATTCTCTTAAATCTGTTTTGATGTCTAATGGTGTTTTTGGTTACTGCTGCCGCCTATTTCTTTCTTCACTTGATACTCTGGAGATAACTACTCTCTCTTATATCAAAATGATTAGATTGATTACAACTTGTATGGAATGGGCCATCTTCATGCATCAAAGATGAAGTTCCGCCACCCAGTTCCGGAAGCTTTCTTTTCAAGGAAGGCCAATTTCAACAGACAATATGAACAGAGTCAACAGACAGATGGTGGATATTGCATGTCTGCTGATTTTCAGGTTATTGCTGTTTTGTTTTCTGCTCTAGAAGTTATTTGATAGTCTGGCATAACATGCACATGGTGAATGGATGTATAATATTTTTGTATGATTATGTGGGACTCTGTTAGGCAGATTCAAGTGGTGATTCAGTCTCTGGTTCACTGATCTGGCTATCTTCCACAATCCCAGATGGTTGGATATGGCAATTCTCTAGCCAAGATGAGGAGATATCCCTTGTTAAACGGCAAAGTCTCTGTCAACTTGAGGGAGATGCCACTGTAGATGGTTGGGTTGCTTCCAAATTTTCACTTGAATTTTTATGCTTCCTTTCTGTGTGCTTATGGCTGAATCATTGGTAACATTTATTTCCAGATATTCTCAATCAGCAAGTGAAATTGTATTCTTCACTCTCACAAACTCTTTCAGATGTTAAAATGGTTCAGTCACTGATACCAATTTGGGAGGTTTGTTTCGACCCTGTTTAGTGCTTTGCTATTCATAGAATAATTGTTCTGGCATCTTTATAGTGAGCTTTTCTTGCAGGAGTTTGAGAGGAGTGGAAGGCAAGGAACAACTGCACCTCCTCCTGAAAAACCATTTCCAGAAGTCGTTTTGAAAGCTCTCTCAGATGGGCTTGGGTATGAGAGCAAACTTATGGAACTGGGAAATGATGCTGAATATTCTTCCCCTTCCCTGTTTGAGGATGATACAATATTTTCGCAGACAACACAATCTTCAAATGACCAGACGTGTGTGGTTGAAGTTGGACAGACAAACCCTATGGCTGACACTAGTGAGTTAATGATGGTTTTAAAGGCTAATGATGTAAGTGGAATGTTGTTGTCACAAGATTTACCAAGCAAAGGTGTCGAAGGTGCAGATCATGGTCATGGAAGAGATCCGTGTCCCCAGCAATTATCCACTTGCGGATTCCAATCATCTCAGGCCATTATTCCATCAAATATGAAGGTAATTAGTCATCATTTGTAGTCTTATTTTGTTTTGCTTTCCCCCCATATAATTGTATTGCCTCTCACTTCTGACTAGAATTTCTCTTTCGTTCTTTATGAGTGGCTTTTATTGGTGTTTGGTTGACCATCAATTTGTATTTCCCACCCCATTCTCTTTCTTTTTTCTAATAATGTCTGCTGCAAGACTTTCTATTATCTTGTCTTATGGTGTAAGTTGACTACTTGGGAGCTTGGGTGTTCATTTTCAAGAACGTAAGCTTCATCTGCACACCTGCTTGTGTATATATAGCTTATGAGGTGGAACACATCCGGTGTAGGACCAATAGCATATGGAATAATTATTTGCATACCGGGATCAGTGTAAATTTGGTGGATAAATGGGTCAGATCTGATCCAATAATCACCCAGCTAGTAGATTTTGACTTGGGCCAATCCAAATTAAACATGATCCATTCTAATTGTAGTATTATGCTACATCAGCTGTATGGTGCACCAGTCCTGTGTTAGCAATGGAGAAGTGCATGTAAGGGAAGAGGGTTAGTTACTCTCTTTTTAGTTTTGACAAATATACAATTTGGTAATACTAGCTTGTAATTACTGCCTCCGTCCCAGAATAATAGTCCCTTTCTCCTTTTCTTGTCCCGAAAAGTTAGTCCTATTTCTAAAATTGAGGGATGGAATCACTAAAATTCCAAAACTCTCCTTTTGCTATAAGGGTAGGCAACCATTGCTACCATCAGCTTGCCGGAACTGACCGCCTGTCATTCGAATGTTGCCGCCGGCAACCAGAAAATGTTCCAGCCACCAGAAATTCACTGGTGATAATAAAATTTTCGGAAATTATTTTGTCCCTGGAATTAGTAATAGTTTGAATATGAGCTCTAACCCCTTTTAGCCCATGAAACATTTCCCCATTCCACAAAATCAGATAAATTAGGGCTCCCACTAAATCCATGGTGGCAGCACCAAGAAACTTTACAGATTAACATTGAAGCAATGCATAATGTCATGTTCACAGAATATGTTTGTGTGGAAGGAAAACACATTCTACTAAATTAGGGCATTCAAGGAAAATATGTCCACAAAACCGAACACTAGCTATGGATTGAACAAGAAGATTAAAAAATCAAAGAAGAAAAGAAGTGAGAGAGGGAGAAGGAGATTAATGGAGATGAAAGAAAATATCAGATTGGTGGAGAGGCGGTGGTCACCGGCGTTGACATTGCCGGAAAAGAGAGCCTGAATGATGGTCTCAGCCGATATGAGAGATGGACAAGTGTTGGAACTTGAGGAAAGAAGGAGGAAAAGAAGAAAAGCTAAGTCTTACCATGACTGCCGAATTTCGCCGCCGGAGACTAAGTTCTGGAGAGAAGACAGGAAATTTCTTAGAGAGAGAAACTTTCGGCAAATTCTGGCATGGTTCTCGTTTTCAGAATCGCGGATTTGATTTTTAGAACCTTTAAAGGTAATTTTGAAGGAGTTGTATCACTAAAATGGTTGAATAGTCAAATGGGACTATCAATCTGGGACAGGAGGGAGTATTTAAGTGTGGTAGAGTACTTTTGTAATTATGAAGTCTTCTATCTCGTCTTTGCGAAAATATTTACACTTCAAGGAATTTTGCTACCTGTAACAACTTTCATAGGGAAAAAATCATGCATGCGACATTTAAACTTGAAGAAAATATTAATGTTTTCTTTTTTTGTTTCTTCCGTTTCACTCTTATCATACAAGATATTCTTAATATAGCCCCCTTCTGAATAAATTCTGACTCCCTTACCTTTTTAGCTTGTACATGGTTGCATGTTTTTGCATGGCCTTCATTGTACCTGTGTGGTTTTGGTAGAGGAGCTCTAAGGACATGCAGTTTTTGATATAATCTGAGCATCCCACCATTTTAATGCATCCAAGTATAAACTGTCTAGTGCATAGCCAAGTAGATTTCAGAGTATTGCATGACAATATCTTCTTTTCAGTAGACTATAGGAACTCTTCTATAGAGTCCACTGTAGGGCTGAGATGAGAACAGTCCAAATGCCAGATTTTATTGCTGGTCTCCAACAGCATATATAAGTACTCTTAGGGTTTCTTGTTAATCATTTTTAGTATTCAATTTTGCAAGAAATTGAAGCCATCTGAAGTGCTGGTTCTCAACCATTTTCTCTCTATTTTTCTTGATTATCATACTTTTTTTTATCTCTTTATCTCAGAGCGTTTGTGAACCCCACTCACGAATTACTTTGCTGAGCTAACCAGCCAACCAAGCAATAGCTCCAGCTTTTCTCCCAACTGCTGCATCATTTATTCTTCAAGACTTGATATGTTTACACTTGAGAAAAAGTTTGAATTGATTAGTCTAATTATTCTCTGAATATTTTTGAAGATATTGCTCTTGAATTTTTGTAGTCGTGTATTTTCCTAAAATGGTGATTGTGTACTTCTGGTTGAGGTCTTTTTCAGTCTTCCGGAGAAGACTCAACTGTATATATTGCATGTGACCTCGCTGGTAATCAGGTGGTTCCGAATTCCTGTTATGAATTCTCATGATTGTTCATTATTCTTTCTCAGGCTGCAGATCAAGAGGCCTTGAGGCTTCTAAAGTGGCTTGCATCTTCTCAAGCAGCAGAGGATATAAATTCCGATGATGAACTTGTTCGTGAGACAATTTTAAGTCCCTTATTGCCCGCAACAACCATCGATAAAGTTCTCGAGAAAGCTGATATGGATTTAGAGTCTGCATCCCAACAAGAATGTCAGGACATACTTGATTCTGTTGAGGATCCAATTGACGTTGGAGGTAATAAGGAGAATATTTTGCGGTCTCAGTCAAAAGATCACAGTTGTTCATTCCAAAGTTCATCAACGTTAACAATTCCCCAAGTTGATGGCTCCTGTGATAATCAAAATGTAAATGACCATGCTGGTAAATCATCTACAGTAGAGACTAAAGGTGATTGTGAAATATCACAGCAAGACCGGCGACAACATGATATTGGTTCAAGCTTCACCAGAAAGAACAAAAGAAAAGGACCATTATGGAGCTCTTTACCAATCAGCTCGCCCGAAAAGTTGAGGATGTTGTGCAACCAGTCAGGGAAACAAGATGTGATGTTGGTAGTTGTTGCAATATTGCAATGAGTGACGCAGACAAAGGCAGCTGTTGTAAGAGGGCAGAGAGTACGATAGTTGGATGCTCCGTACGGGATCTGATGAGGAGAAAGCGTTCTCACCGAGGTGAGCCTTCTGAATGCGAAACTCCTTCAAAGATAAGTTCTAGGGAAGGACCCAAAGACAATTCATTTTCCTGCACACGTGGGACAGATGATGGGCATGAGTTGAGACCTCTCTCATCTTCTTCCAACTCCAAGTCTTTCTTTATTGATGAGTCGACAGCTTCACATGAAAAGAGCATGGATACTGAACCTTCTGAGGTAGAAGTACCTGGTGAGACTCATTATTCTAAATTCTGTAACCCTCTCCTCCCCTTTCGTCTGGTAAACTGCTTTTGGCCGATAATAAATTAATGCTCTGAAGTACTTCCAAATGTTGACACTTTGTTTGATGAAGTATCTCATAATGTGATTGCCACTAAAACTACTGCAGGATCAGGGAGCATGATAACTCCTGCTCCCCCTTCAGGAAATAGCGAAACTGAAAAATTCCCACACTTTCTTAATCCAGACAATCAATTTGATGTTCAGCTGGGCGAGGATACTGCCCCATTAGGCGGTGCCGGATATTGCAAGGACACCTGTATAGCTGGGCCTAGCAGTTCAAAGTCAGTTGGTATGAACATCAATGCAAACACAATGGGAACAATTGGTTATAGTTTCTACGTGAAACCTCCAGTGATACGGTGGACAGATGAACCATCTCAAGATGCATTAACTGCTGCTATCCCTGCTCACTGTTATCCTGCATATGAGAAGTGTGAAAAATCAGGTTAAACTTTTGACTTTAGGCCTCGTTGGTTATTTGACTTTCTTGTATTAAAGCCGTATGTATTGTGCAATATATTTCCTTTCACTTTAGATTTTTGAAGGGCTAGTCTGCATTTGATGTCTGATGTCCTCTGAATAGAGATGTATCATGAGTCAAAAAATTTATCATTACTACTTATTCTGTTGTCTCTCCTCCAACAATTTTATTAACCTTCTGATGATCGTCTTTGTGCCAATTTCTGTACATGCAGTTGAAGGAATTGAAGATGAGTGCATGTCATTTTTTGTGGGAGACTGCCTAGAAGAGAGAGAAACTTCAGACACTTGGGGCAGGATAAATGGCGCTAATAATGTGCAAGAGGAGGTCATGGGCATTCCTACTTACTATCACAATGATGGTTCCTACTTATACATGTTGACACCTGCGATTTCACCCCCATCTAGAGGGAATGTAAGCAGGTGGCTGTTGGATGATGGTAAAGGTATTGAATTAGAGACTATGTTTTCAATTGAATTTGTGTGGCCATTTGATCGTATCATTGGAGTTTTCATCTTCAAAGAGTAAAGTTGTCTTGGTGGCTCTTAATTAATAATAAGATACATGAAAGCTCTTTAGCAATCTTGACTGGAATTGCGATTTTTTTCTACCAATGCTTTCTCTTTCGCTTTATCATTTACAGAGTCCATCCTGGGCCAAGTAAGGAAGGAAGACCAGGAAAGCCATGTTACTTTAGGGCAGGCTTCTCGTACTGGGATGTCGACCGTTTCTCAAGACGATGGTAATATGCTAGAGGCGAAGCAATGTGGTGTTGTTTCACAAGATATTTCTCAAATATCTGGTCCTGATGCAAAATCAAAACTTACTCCGTTAAGTCAAACGGGATTTAGGGATCCTGCAAGTTTTGGGGCTGGCCAGCAGCTGACATTGTTTAGCCTTGAGGTGTGGTTTTGACTTTTATATCTGTTAATTTTTAATTTCTTCTTTGGTGAGTGAACTTCTGTTATTTTTTGTTGTTGAATGTTCACATACACTCGGCTGTATCTCTAAAGTCTTGAACTATGGACCTATTAGAAATAAATAACAAGACAATTGATAACTGTACGTTTGTTCAGGTTTAGGCTTTAGGGTTAAATCTTGTTGAGTCACTGTCTCCTGGCATATGGTCTTACAATTCCAGATGAACGAAATCCATTATATACAAGATGAAACAGAATTACCTCAACACTGTAGTTTAGTTTCATGTCTTTAGGGAATTCAATGGCCTGAACTCTAGTTATTGTTAAATTTGCCAACCTCTGCTGGGAGATGATAAAGAAAAAACTTTGTGATGTCCATGTCTTTTTGCCAACCTCTACCCTATACATATATATATATATATATAGGGTCTTACTCCAATGAGAACCAATTAAAATGAAAACCATTAGAACCAACTACAAACATTGGATAAAAGACAAATCAAGGGTTCAGATTAGAAATTACATAGATAGAGGTTGTGGCATTTTTGCAATTAATAGGTAGACAAGGACAAAGCTGTAGAATGTCATTTGACCTTGCAAACTCAAAACCTGCCACGTCATCATCCTAATTTTCCTCAAATTTCAAAATTAAATATCTCAATATTTATAAGTCGATTTTTTTTTCCGAGAACATACTTTTCTTGTCTCATTGAGACGAATCAAACTATATCCCTGAAGATAAGGTTTTGAAAGAAAAAATTGAACAATAATGAAATTCTTAAAATACACTTGGATTCAGTAGCTAGTTAGCTACTGAATCCATGTGTATTTTTTAACATTGAAAGTAGCTACTGAATCCATATGTATTTTGAACATTGCATTCAGTAACTAGTTAGTTACTGAATTCATGTGTATTTTGAGCATTGCACATGGATTTAGTAGCTAGTTAGCTACTGAATCCATGGGTATTTTTTAACATTGCACATGGATTCAGTAACTAGTTAGCTACTGAATCCATGTGTAATTTTGAACATTGCACTAGGATTCAGTAGCTACTAGCCACCGAATCTATATGTATTTTGAATATTGCATTCAGGAACTAGTTAGCTATCGAATCCATGTGTATTTTGAATATTTCACATGGGATTTAGTAGCTAGTTAGCTACTAAATTCATGTGTATTTTGAACATTACACTTGTGATTCGGTAGCTACTTAGCTACCGAATCCACGTGTATTTTGAATATTGTATTTGGATTCAAGTAGCTAGTTAGCTACATCCACGTGTATTTTGAATATTCAAAAGACATTAGCTAAGTAAGGTACATCGAATCGATCAGTAATGTTCAAAATACATGGATTATGTAGTTAACTACTGAATCGGCAAATAAATGTTCAAAATATACGGAGTTCGCATCAATTCACGTGTATTTTTGAACATTGTATTTGAATTCGCAGCTAGTTAGCTACATAATCCATGTGTATTTTGAACATTACACTTTGATTCAGTAGCTACTTAGCTAATGTGTCTTTTTGAATATTGTATTTGGATTCAGTAGCAAGTTAGCTACTGAATCCATGCGTATTTTGAACATTGCGTATGGATTCAGTAGCTAGTTAGCTACTGAATCCATGTGTATTTTTTAATATTCTACTTGAATTCAGTAGTTAGTTAGCTACTGAATCCATGTGTATTTTTTAACATTGCATTCAGTAGCTAGTTGGCAACTGAATACATGTGTATTTTGAATATTTCACTTGAATTCAGTAGCTAACTACAATAGCTAGTTAGCTACTGAATACATGCGTATTTTAAACATTACAATTGGATTCAATAGCTATTTAGCTAATGAATAATATGTTTTTTGATCATTGCACATGGATTCAGTAGCTAATTAGTTACTGAATCTATATGTATTTTTGATGAATCAAAGTGCAATGTTCAAAATACACTTGGATTAAGTAGCTAATTAGCTATTGAATCCAAGTGTATTTTGAGAATTTTATTGTTGTTCAACATTTTTTTTAAAAACCATAACTTCAGGGATGTAGTTTGATTTGTCTCGTCGAGAAAAACATTGTTCTCGGATTTTTTTTTTCGACTTATATATTTTGAGATATTTAATTTTAAAATTTGAAGGAAATATAAATGATGACGTGACAGATTTTTAAAAGTGATGGTCAATTAACATTCTACCTCTCAACTTTCACTAAACTACAAAAATGCCACCATTTTTTTATAAAATTATATTTAATCTAAACCATTAATTTATCTTAATCCAATAGTTGTGGTTGGTTCTCATAGTTCTCATTTTAAATAGGTTCTCATTGAGTACTCTCCTATATATATACTCCCTCCGTCCCAGCCCAAGCTTCACCATTTTGGTGTTGGCACAAAATTTAAGGAAAGTGTTGAGTGGAAAAGGGTTGTGAGAGAGAATAAGTGAGTGGGTAAGACAAGTGAGACCCATAATTTAAATGTGTGATGGAGAAAAGTTAGTGGGTATGACAAGTGGGACCCATAATTTATGAATGTGAGTATGAGAAGTGGGGTATGTATAATAGAATATTAATAAACCTTTTCCATTTTAGGAATGGTGAAGCTTCTACCGGGACACCCATTTGGGTATACTAATAATATTTTAACAAATATTAAGAGCAGTTAACATTGATACATACATTTTACACGAATGTGGAACACATTCACCAAGCAATTTCTTAAAAAGTCATTCATCATGTCTTAATCTAAATAAAGCCGTGAATTTATTTTCACTTATATTTGGAGCCCAAAAAAGAAACATTATGACCCTTTAGTGTCCAGAAGGTATCCTCAGTGTGTTCCTATGATTCCCAGTGCATCATTAGCATGTTTGTTATGTCCCCAGCATGTCAGGTGCCAAGTTCTTTGAGGGGCATTGGTGCTTCCTGGAATAATCTGAGGTGGAAGGTCAGCTACTGTTGAATATATATCTGTGCTGCCCATGGGAGGCATGATATGCTAGACAGGCCTTCTCTGGAGTCAAAACTCTTGTACACATTCGGCCACTGATTTTGCAAGTGGATGGTTAATATAATTATATATGACATGTTGGAATTATTTAGAAGCTATTTGTAGTTACTTAAAGCTAAGATGCATATTGAACAATATTGCTCCTATTCTATCCGTATCTTACAAGTTAACAGACAATTACGCAAAGCCACACTACTCCGTCTGACTTGTACATTCTTACTTTTTATCAATAAACTTTCTTTTCGGTCGAAGTAATAATACTGAAAGTGATAACCATTTTGACATTAATAAGTGTTGGCAACTGAATAATGTGTTGGTCTTACATGCATGTCTAGTCTGTGTTTAAGAAGATAAATCTTTCAGTAATATGTACTCTACTGGTTATTTACCTGGTTCCCAATTTCTTATGTTTCCTTCTACTCTGCCAGAGAATGTTTTCTTTTTTCTTCTCCTAAAATATGTATCTAGATAATCAAATTATTGCATCCAGCCTATTTTTCCAAAATACTCCCTCCGTCCCAATATAAAAGAGACTAATTTCCTTTTTGGGCCTCCCAATATTAAAGAGACTTGCCCAAAATAGACAACGGGACCCACTTGTCATACTCACAACATATCTCTCTCCTAATTTACTTTTTTATAATCACAACACTTACTTTTCCTTAATCCCCGTGCATTCACATTTAGTCTCGTTTATATTGGGACAGAGGGAGTAGGCTATTGGAGTTTTGATGATTGTTAGTTTGGGTTATTGTTTAAGCTTCTTTCTATGTATTGAAGAATTGTGTTTTTCACATTTTATCCTAATGCAACATCAGTTGTCAGGTTCAAGCAGAATCTAGGGGTGACTTAAGACCTGATCCGAGATTTGATGCCATCAACTTAATAATTCTTGTCCTTCAGGAAGATGATGATTCAATATTTGATACTTATATCCTTTTGCGAAGTGATACTCATCCCTCTGAGAGGTATGTGAGCTTAAAGTAATCTTAGATTTGAGATTCATTTTAACATACGCAGTTCTCTTCTCTCTTCTTTATTTAAAATAAATGACACTCTGATATATGTGACTGGATTGTTATAGCATATGTAGGCATATGAACTACAAAAGCAAGAGGTGTATCTTATTCAGTTTATCCTTTGGTAAAACAAGTTAAGATGTTACTAGGTAAACATGCAGAGGCTCTTTGCATGCAGAGGCTGTAGTCCAGAAATTTGCTCTGGCCTATACTTGACAAGATAATATTCCTGAAATAAAAATGTTGAAGGATTAAACTAGTTGGTCATAAACACCTTAATTTTCTGTGCTGTAATGGTTATGTATGTTAATGCTTATAGAATGTTAGTGAATATGGAAATTCAGAACATATTTAGCTTATTACAAAATTATTTATTACAACATTATTTGGCTATTACATAATGTAAGATAACTGAGAAAGAGTTCAAATCAATTTGGAGATGCATCCGGCCTCACTTTTAGAAGTTAAAAGTTAAATTGCATAATCAGCCCTTCTTGTTTTTGTTCCTTCATTATTCTTCCTTAGTATTCCCACAGTCCAAACTCTTGTTAATAATGTACTTCAGATTTCTCAGTAGCAAACATTTTGTTAGGATGTGGAGTCAAAACCGTGAAGAAAAGAACCGGAACCGGGGACGGAGGAGTAATGACCATCGTGGGACGGACGTGGCAGATGCCGTAGTTAAGTTGGAATTGGTTTGTTTTTGGAATTACTCGCGTGGTGTGGTATTTTCCTATTAGGAAAATATTAATTCATTCGTTCTGCTGCAACACAGTCGAACCGTGATTCCTTTAAGGGTTTTGGTTTATTGTTTCCTATAAAAGCCAAGTGATGGCCTGAAATATCGGGTAGAGAGTTGGAGGTTCAAAGTTGGCCAACAAGGAGAACGTAAAGCCAACATGGCCAACATGAGCATTATCCAAAGTAGTGAGTGATATGTTGCTTGAGAACATGGACTGACCAAGACCATTTTTGGCGTGAAGAGTCGCTGGAGGTTCGTGGATAGAAACAACAGACAAGCCAGGGGGAATTTGCGGGGGGAGGATTACAGGAGGTAAAGACCCGGAGCATGGATGAATCGGCAATTAAGTTGAAGACCTATGCTTTGCTTAACTCGTCTTTGAAGGCTTGGTACAGCCTGTGATTCAACTTCAGGTAGGTGTTGGATGCATCACTCACAATGCGAAACTTCATTCTCAGGTGGGAGTTTGATGGAGGTGGTCACAGGTGATTTGTCTCTGGGTGGGAGATTGTTAGGATGTGGAGTCAAAAGACTCAAAACCATGAAGTAAGGAATCGAAACTGAGAACGGAGTAGTTGGGTGCAGTCGTGGGACAGACATTGTAGATTCCTTAGTTAAGTTGGAATTGGTTTGTTTTGAAATTACTCACTTGGGTGTGGTGTTGTCCTATTAGGAAATTATTAATTCCTTCGTTCTGTCGCAGCACAGTCAAACTGTGATTCCTTTAGGATTTTGGTTTATTGTTTCCTCTAAAAGCCAAGCGATGGCATGAAATATTGTGTGTTAGGAGAAAAATAGCGAGAGAATCTTTGCTGACCTACAAGAGAGCCAAAGGTGGTGCGGGTCTGGGGGTGCCCTTATGGGCATTCCATTAATGGTCCGATATAAGTCTAGGGTCGTGTGTGAGGTGCGTTCATAAGGAGGTTGTGTTTATTGGTGTAAACATGAGCGCTATTGTATCACCAAAAATTGTTATATTAGTTGATAACCTGGTTGGTAGTGCCCCCAAAGGTAGTAATTGTTAGTGACAAACCGGGCTAACAAATAGCGTGTGTTCTTTTTCTTGTCAATTACTTTGATATGGGGCATTGCATCTATGTTGGTGTGTCTCACCATTGATCGAGTAGTATGGGCTAGAATTGCATTGCATAGACTCACAATTTCACAACACGTCAATTGACCCCTAATTCTTTTTGCATACATACTCCCTTCGTCCCTTTGTTTTTCTTAATGTTCTTAGTTTGTTCTTGGCACGGGTATTAAGAAAAAGTAAATATTGTGAGTATGACAAGTAGGAGAAAGTGGGAGGGAGTTGTTGTCTTGTAGAGAATGACAAGTGAGTCATATTATCCATTTTAGTTAATAAAGCAACTAAAAACCTTAAACTGGAACAAACTAAAAAAGAAAGTAAGAACCTTAAATCGGGACGGATTAGGAGTATTAAGTATGCGGGAGTATTAAATATGCTGAAGAGAAAATGCTAGTTAATCTATCACGTCAGCAACATTTGACAAAAACATTCTACCAGTTCCCCCGAATATATACCAGGTAATTAGCTTAACAGAAACCATGTTCCAGGCCCATAAAGCATACGACATCCAAATTCATAGGGATTGGTTGCCAAAACTTCTTGATTTGTCTGTGCCCAGTAAGCTCTAATTGATGATGAAAGATGTTAGTGTATTATATAATTTCATGAAACATAAGAATTGAAAGAAGCCGAACTAGTTCTTTTAGTCAAGCATTTCATTTTGTTTTAGTTCTTTTTCCTTTTCCTAGTTGGTTGAACTTCCTTTTTGGTTTAGCAGTGTGTCTATAATAAATGTAGGCCATTTTGTTTCCTTTTCCTTTTTATTCTCTTTTTTTTTTTCGTTTTGCTGAATTTTCATTTTAGATAAGTAATATGTTTAAGAATTTGTCACAAAGAAGGTGGTACCCTGCACATTGCAACATTTAGAGAGGAAACATTGGTACTTCCTCAAGTATATTAGATTCTTATTCTATACTTTTGTCTTTGCATAAACTATCACAATATCGTACTTTTAATGGCCAAGTTCCAAGCTTATTATCATCTGTTCAAAGGCATGATTGATGCAATTTCAAACAAGAGTGAGTGGAAGAGTTACAGAATAATCAAACGTTTGCTATGCTCACTTTCTATGATAGGCGATAGTGTTGGCTGCCTTTGGCATTTAAGACTGCAATGTTTTTTTTTTTTTTTTTTTTTTATAATGATCTATCATTATTCATTAGGATAAAATGAGGGAAAATCGTCTACGGTGGTTTGGACATGTGAGAAGGAGACCGAGTGATGCACCGGTTAGGAGGCCGGAACAGTGGAGAAATGATAAAATGGCGAGGGGTAGGGGAAGACCCAAACAAACTTGGATTAGAGTAATTGAAAATGATATGAATTTACTTGGAGTGGATGAAAGTATGGTGTTGAAGAGGCCGGAGTGGAGGGCAAAAATCCATGTGGGGGTTGATTGTTGTATTTTTTTAGTTATTTTGTAATTATTTTTTAAGTATTTTATTATTATTATTGTTTTCACGATAACATATGAGGATTCATGTTAGCCGACCCCAAATTATTTTGGGACTAAGGCTTTGTTGTTGTTGTATCTATCATTATTCATTGTTTGCTTTTATTCTGTAATGCACCTGTTTATAGATTAGGTTGGAAGGTATCTGCTGAACTTGAAGTTGTGGCTTTAGGTTCTTAAATATTACTCCCTCCATCTCAAAATGATTGTCCATTTTTGGCTTTGAGATACATTTTGAAAAACTAAATTTTAAGCAATTTTAGTTACAATATGCATTATGTTCCCTTACCATCCTTCTTATAGACCTAAAACCTTGCCATTACATATTGGAAAATTATATATTTATTATATGATTGTAGTAACTAGCTCTTATAAATTTTATTTAGTAACTAGCAATTTCCTTAACAATGAACAGTAATTTTTTGGATGAAGGGATTATTTGTTAACTTTTGGGGTCTAGATTCGGAATGTAGGGTTCATTTACCTCTGCGTGCATATTGGTTTTTGTTGAGGTGGAGTAGGGTAATGAAGATACTGAAGGGTTCTTATGTTGTTTTTTGTTATGGCCTATTTTTCCCTCTACTTGTTATTTTGCTAATGATTGTTTACTCTAGTTCTCATGCTGAATTCCTATTTACAGAAATTTTGATGGCACGAGTGATTGCAAGTTATTGGTTTCCTCAGAAGAGAAGCACTTACTTTCAAACTTTATGAAGATCATTTGCTCTATTGATCCAGATATATTAATGGGATGGGATGTTCAAGGTGGTTCTCTCGGATTTCTGGCAGAAAGGGCTGCACATCTTGGAATTGGGTTGCTCAATAGTATATCACGTACACCATCTCCAACTACTGCAACTGTTAGAGAATCAACCACAAAAGTAACTGAAATCCACTCTGAATCGATAATTTCAGA
>JAFEMH010005386.1:0-164954 GCA_022495995.1 Adenophora triphylla var. japonica
CTTTGGGATGCCTTTCGAGTGATATCTTCAGAGGTTTGGTAAAAGAAAGGTTTGCTCCGGCCTTAGATAATTCTATCGTACTCCTAGAGACCCCAATGCTCCTTTGGATACCTCCATAGCAGTATGCCTTTCATCGCCACTCATACGGGCACCTGACGAGATGATTGCGTCCCCCTGAAAAGTGGCAATCCAAGGTTTGATAGAGCAAGGAAAGTTAGAAGTGCCCCGAGGGGCCTTATACGAGCAAAAATCCTTTTCCAGGGAACCAGTAACCAAGTGAACATCTGATTGCAAAAATTCGGAGAGCCTTCGCATGCCAAGGCAAATGTGGAAACTGGTGAAGATCCCCAGATGGTTAATCTCGAAGTTCTGGATTTGAGAATGATGGACAGACCCATCCTGCCCGAGATCGCCTCGACATGTACGGCATTGGATCCAAGTTGGTCAAGAGCGAGATGAGGCTCCGACATGAAGCTCAAATTGACAGGACCTTCTCGGGAGGTCTTCGGGAGCCATGGTTTGGCCGCCAAGTCCCAATCTCGATGGCACTTTTCAGCGTGAAGAAGGAAGAAAATCCTCCTCCCCACTCTCAATCCAGTCCCGGATATGTCAGGACGCCACCACCAGCCTTCCTATGTCACCACCGCGCGGAACTCACGGCCCTGCCAACTTACAAAGGCCAGCTAGCCTCCAAACAAGCAATTTTAAGTGCCGCCATCCCAACAGCTAGCCGTCAGGATGGAGCAATTCGGCATGCCTCGGCAGCTGTCAAGTGTCCCCTCTCGGAATGATACCCCGGTCCTCGGGCAGATATCGGTAGCAGGGAATGAAGGTTTGAAAACAATGGAGGAGAAATGTGGTTAGCCATCGGGGCTCTCGAGGAACGCCAAAATGGGCAGCAGGCATGGATCGAAGAGGCCACATGTCATTTCTCTGGAACATTGGCAATCCCTTACACTGTCTGGGGCTCCTTTTCAAGAACAAATACGTGCCTGCTTCCTCGACCTCTAATGCCTCTCGTTACACTCCTCAGTAATCCAACCATTTGCTTCCCTGGTTGACGCTAACGGCAACAAATTCTCGCAGTCTAGCTCAACTCAGAACCATCTCTAGCACAACTGGACCCTGGCTCCCAAATTCACTCCATGACCAATTGTCGAGCACATTTGGTGGGATATCTGTGCCCCTCGACTACCTCGAGAGGGACTATCAAGATTGGATAAATGAAGATCGTCCTCCCCAAAAAGAAGAAAGCCTCTTCCCAAAGCAAAGTTGGAAGAAAAATTCGAAGACTGGTGAGATACCAGCTGTGGGGACACTCTGGAACCTTTCAGGAGGATTTGACTACTATGTCATTTACTCTAATGGGCCTAAGGTCCCTTCCTCCACGAAACTGCAGCGCAAATGACTGAGTCCTTTTTGAGGCCCGAAATTCAAGTACCAATGAATAGTCTTTTAGTCAACCTTTGTAGGTTCTAGTATTTTTCTCTTTCACCTAAGTCCTTCCTGGACATTTGTCGTTTTAGTCCGTTTTGGACATAATAGTTAAATGTCTAACTTTTATATAAGTCTTTTTTCTTTTCTTGATAGACTCGAGACATCACTTGCACACCCACGTTACACTTAATTGAAATGGTTTTATCCTAAATGATCACTTGTGCTGCTCAACCACTAATTCTTTGAAATGATTAATATTTAAATTAATCGGAGTGAGAAAATCAATCGATATCCTTCTCAAATTGGGGCTTACCAACTCCCCATCTTGCACCTCATATGCTCACATCTCTTTCATCATCCACGTCATTTCGTTGATCAAGAATTTGCATGAATCTTACTCAATTAAGCTTAAGCAAGCAATGAGGACTCAATTTTGTTTAGGTCATCCGGTAGGGATTGCGGTTGAAGCCGTTCACCAGTAGGGAAAACCTTTACCTCACCCTCACCAAACAATACCCTTTCATTTCAAGATCGGCGTGTTTTGAAACCCGGTTTAGCCATCATTTTTTGCTCCATGTTAAGAGAAGTCCAAGCAAGCCCAAGAAGTTAGCTTCGAGAGTCGGCGATGCGCAAAATATCTCAAGCCATGAAGGAAGGACAAAGATAATCCTCAACTCCTCAGAAGGCCTTCCAAGTTATTAAAAAAAAACAAAAAAAAAAGCACAAAAAAAAAGCCACAAAAAAAAACCAAAAAAACAAAAAAAGGGGGGGGGGAGGATTTTAAATCCTCACAATTCAGCAAGAATCCTCAATGTCTCAGGAGGCTTTTTAAAAGAAGGATTGTCGATCCTCACAATTCAGCAAAAGTCTCCGACTACTCAAGAAGCTCTCCAATGATCAAAAAGGAGCCCGAATTCTCGCAAGTTCGCAAAAGTTTTCGACAGCTTGGACTTCCTCTCACCATTACCTTAATCAATCCCAAGCCATCCTCTCGATTTTAGAGGATACTCCCACTTCCTTAATCAATCCCAAGCCATCCTCTCGATTTTAGAGGATACTCCCACTTCCTTAATCAATCCCATGCCATCCTCTCGCTTTTAGAGGATATTCCCATTACCATTACCCTTGCCTTTGGCCAAAGTCAAAATCTGACCTCTCATTCTTAGAGGCAATCAATCTTCATCGCCGTAGATTTCCTAAACACATCCCCTGCAAGTCAACCTCTCATCTTTAGAGGCTTAGTCAGCAAAAAGCCCAACTCCCCGACTTCTCATCTTAAGAGGTTATGATATCCTAAATCACCCGATGGCCGATCGAAGCTCGAAAACCCAAACACAGAGTCCCTATCGGATAATAATTTCATTCCAATATCTTTGAGAGCTAAGTCAAATTAATGCTTCATTGCTTGCTTAAATTGGAATCTAATCCATCTTGACTCAAAGTCATCAATCTAAGATTGTGCAAATTCAATCCATTCATTTGGCACTTCATGTGAGCACATTTCATTTCTCTTTCGCAAACACTTGCCGTGGATGTCTCACTGAGGCTTCACATCCGTGCCTTTCATCGACACTCCATTAGGACATGTTTTTTTTTCAATCTTCCAAATCCTCAACATCCTCAAAGGTCCTCAGATCCTCGTAATTTCAACATTCGTTCTCTTTTTCAATCGATAAGCCCAAACTACGGCGACCTGAGCTCCTCTGTCAGGAGGGAACGTAGGCAACCATAACCGGCCTCGGTCGAAATCACAAACAAATCTCGAAAAAAAAATCCTGGTCTCATCAAGGATCGTCCCTATACACTTTCCGTCCTTCCAAGCTTGATTCTCGATATCAGTTGGTTTTCTCCTTGTGATTAATCAAAATATTTGTTCATATCAGATTTAGTGTTTGAATAACCCGAACATCAATAAAGGGTTTTAAGCAGCCTTGTGATCGTCATGAATAAGACAAGTTTTCAAGTATCTCGATAAGTCTTCTCTCTCTCCATCATAGGAAATTAGAGCCAAACACTGTCTTTCTGTCAGCAGGGGCTTCCATACACTTTCCCACACCTTGTGATGCTTATACTCTCTCAAAAGAGTCAAACCTAAAGCGAGTGTGTATGCACAAAAATCGGGATTCATTCCCACTTTTCGAAAAATGTGCCCCTGCACGTAAAAATTCCTGAGACTTGTCCATTGACTGATTGACTAAAGTTTGAAATGATGGGTTGCCTCCGTGGCCACAAGATGACTCTGTCTGCAATAGGGATGCCTTGAATCTCTCCAAGCTGGGGCTTTTTTGTTAAGTTGTTCTCTCAGGCTCTCTTTACCAGATTCCCTCCGGGTTTGCTTTGCATCATCAACTGGGGCTTCGCCATGGTCACCTCATCAAGATCTAGGGCTTTGCCTAGTCATCTATTCAAAACCAGGGCATTCTCTGCACGTTCTCTGCTGCTTGCCATCTCGGGTGCACGACACACCTTATTCTCACCAGCAACAACTCAATCTGCTGCAATTTGTACTCCCGGGAGCATCCCGGACTTGCCTAGACTGCACTATATCATCCATCACTCATACATTTCCCCACCTCATGGGAGAGGGCTCACCCCGCCATACATAAACACATACAAACCCTCTCACCACCATGCATCCCCACAAAAATCTCCCAAGGGCTCATGTAGCATGCACGAAACTTGAATCAATAGGAACAATCCTAAGTGATTGAAGATCATAAATCATAGTTTCCCTGCCAAAATCTTAGGCTAAGCGCATGTCCAAAAACAAGTAAATGCATCATCTCGCGAACATATGCAGTGATACTCTCATAATCATTTTGGTTCTATGTATGCATCCGTCATCATGAATGTCATATATGCATCTTCCTCTCTACTAACAAATGCAGCAATTCGGACATGAAAGACCAGGTTTTCCGTTACGACTGAAGCCTCTTCGCGACAAGGATGGTCTCCATCGAAGCGTAATGACAATGACTTCAATGCACTGCCCAAATATCGGCAAGACCCTCAAGTCCGCACCGGCTTGACTCGCACGCCTCAAGTCACCACCATCTTGGATTCAGATATCTAAATCCCGGTAGTTATTGTAAGCTCGAATCTTCCCCAGTGAGAATACCTTCAAATAGTCTCCCTCAGGTACAAAACCTCAACTTAGGTTCATACTCCTGAACTAAGTCCCAATTTAGGTTCATATTCCTGAACCAAACCTCAACATAGGTTCATACTCCTGAACCAAGCCCCCATTTAGGTTCATACTCCTGAACAAAACCTCAACTTAGGTTCATACTCCTGAACTAAGTCCCCATTTAGGTTCCTACTCCTGAACCAAACCTCAACTTAGGTTCATACTCCTGAACCAGGTCCCCGTTTAGGTTCATACTCATGAACCAGGTCCCCACTTAGGTTCATACTTCTGAACTAAGCCCCCATTTAGGTTCATACTCATGAACCAAACCTCAACTTAGGTTCATAATCTTGAACCAGGTCCCCATTTAGGTTCATACTCCTGTACCAGGTCCCCACTTAGGTTCATACTCCTGAACTAAGTCCCCACTAAGGTTCATACTCCTGAACTAAGTCCCTATTTAGGTTCATACTCCTGAACCAGGTCCCCACTTAGGTTCATACTCCTGAACTAAGTCCCCATTTAGGTTCGTTCTCCTGAACCCGGTCCCCATTTAGGTTCATACTTCTGAACCAGGTTCCCCCTTAGGTTCATACTCCTGAACTAAGTCCCCATTTAGGTTCATACTCCTGAACTAAACCTCAACTTAGGTTCATCCCCGACGAAATCTAACGGATTCCCATTTCTTTCTACGACAGCAAACGTAAGTCCGATCCCTTCAAACGAAGTCCACCAAAAGACTGTCTTTCACCACAGAGTCCGTCCTCAACGTAAGGATACGAACCATCGAAGGAAATCGTTTCAAAACAAGTTGATACCTCCAGATCACCATCATCAAGGTTCGAGGCACCTAAAATGCCATCATCAAGGTTCGAGGCACCTAAAACGCCATCATCAAGGTTCGAGGCACCTAAAACGCAATCATCAAGGATCGAGGCACCTAAAAAGCCATCATCAAGGTTCGAGGCACCTAAAATGCCATCATCAAGGTTCGAGGCACTTAAAACGCCATCATCAAGGTTCGAGGCACCTAAAAGGCCATCATCAAGGTTTGAGGCACCTAAACGCCATCATCAAGGTTCGAGGCACCTAAAATGCCATCATCAAGGTTCGAGGCAGCTAAAACGCCATCATCAAGGTTCGAGGTACCTAAAACGCCATCAGCAAGGTTCGAGGCACCTAAAACGCCATCATCAAGGTTCGAGGCACCTAAACGCCATCATAAAGATTCGAGGCACTGTGATGATGTGCGTCCGATTTTTAATTTTGAAAAATCAAACGGAGTCGCCACGCCATTTTTAGTTTAAGGTCCAAAACTTTGAAAAATGCCCAAAAATGAGAGAAGTTAGTTCGGAGGTCACGTTACACTCTGGGAAGAACGATTAGCACGTTCACCCGAAATGCCTCGTAAAATGAGTCTTCCAAACTTGAAACCATTTATATGTGTGTGTGTGTGTATGTGTTTTGAAAAAGGGATTTTCTAGAAATAAAAGTTTTGACTGGACTGGACTGAAATTAATCAAAACAAAGGTGCTTCGTGAGTGAAAAAGGATCAAAACAAAAATATCTCGCCATGGAACATTCATGTCCGCGCGGATCGTGACGAGCCTCAATCCCGTCCCCGCGCAGATAAGGCAAAAGAGGTTTCATTTTTAGCTTTCCAGTCCCGATTCGTAATTTTCAGTAATGTCTACCGGAGTTGCTGAATCGAATCGGAGTTTGCAACAGTAAAAATGTTAAGTAAAACATTTTTGGACTTTGCATCCATGCTTGTCCCCATTTCCCTTAGGCTTTGATTAGTGATCACTAAACATGATTAGTGGTAATCTACTATATCAAGCCATCATTAGGGTACATTAGGACTTAGAAGCACTTCATTTGCTTGGGATGGGGAGATTTAACATAAAATAAATTTGATAAAACAAGAAGTAGGTCAAGATGTATCAACTTTTAGAGGAAGATCTTCTAAGGTGGTCATTAAGATGACCATCCTTGAGATCTATACTCAAGTGTATCTCATACATCTTGTGTGACCTAATTTGTGAGTCTTAAGGATGTTCATCCATGGAAATGGTTCCAAGGTGAACATATTAGACTAGGGAAAAGTATTTACAAGGAAGTAAACAATTTAGACCATTTAAGATGGTCATCCATGGAGATTTTACTCCAAGGTGAACATTCTTAGGTCAAGTAAAGCAAATTTATGTAAAAACAAGGGACATTAGGGAGTAACATAAGAAAAGATGTAGACCTACATGGAAGATCATCCATGGAGATGAACTCCATGGAGATCTTCCTAGATCCAAGGACTAGAGGGAGGGGGATCAACAATAAATAAATAGATAGTGAAGATTTAACAAGTAGATAAACAAGATCTAAAGAAATATAGCAAGATAACAAAATTTAAGGAAGATGATGCTTGAACAAAGATAAGTTTAGTGAAAAAGAAGGAGGGTTTTACCAATGGTGGCACCCTATCTTCCTTGGTTTGGAGTTTGACTTGAGGAGTATCAAGATTTAGTGTTTGGATTTGTTTGTGTTTGGATGAGTGTTTGAAGGCTGTTTTCTGGAGATATTTCGGAAGAGTAACAGTGTGTAAGTTGTTCATCCCTTAAACTGAGAGAGAAGGGTTGAATTTATAAGCTGGATTAGGTTTCAATAGTGTCCGCACGGATGAGACTGAGTCTCATTCTTATCCACGCGGATTGGGATGTAGGTGTGCCTGATTCTGCAGAAAAGCAGTTTTGGCTGTTTGCAATTAATTAAAAGTTGGTCAATTTCTTGGAAATCACTCTTTCCAGCGAGATCCAACCCATTTTGTTGTTCCTTTAAGGTCCTCCCTTGTTTAAATTGCCTTAGGAAGTGACCAAAATGCCCTTAAATGTTTATTTGACTTGGAAAATGTTAAATTGGGCTGAAGGAACATTGGCGGTTCAGATTGGGACACTTACAGTAGCCCCTCGAGGACGGCACTTTCGGAGGAAGTGGGGTTGTCGATAAAAGTGAGGTCCCAATCTGTTGGGGAAAAGAGGGTGACCATTTTGGTCGAACCGCTGGGAAAAGGAATGACCATTTCGGTATGATGGTTGAACCTAATGGTAGGCTACCTACGTATCCTTAAGAGGAATCAAGCCGATCATAGTTCGGGTATGATTATCTTCAGACGTCGACCCTAGAGTGACTATTTTAGGGTGTCAACCTGGTAATGATTTCAGTTTGTCGAATCAGAGGATGATTGCGGTTTACCACTTTCCTCGTATTTTGTGTTGAAACCGAAGTGATAGCGTTTAGGTGCCTCAAGCCTTAGTGATAGCGTTTAGGTGCCTCAAGCCTTAACGATGGCGTTTAGGTGCCTCGAACCTTAATGATGGCATTTTAGGTGCCTCGAGCCTTGATGATGGCATTTTAGGTGCCTCGGGCCTTGATGATGGCGTTTTAGGTGCCTCGAACCTTGATGATGGCGTTTTAGGTGCCTCGGACCTCGATGATGGCCTTTTAGGTGCCTCGGACCTCGATGATGGCGTTTTAGGTGCCTCGAATCTCGATGATGGCATTTTAGGTGCCTCGAACGTTTTAGGTGCCTCGAGCCTTGATGATGGCATTTTAGGTGCCTCGAGCCTTGATGATGGCATTTTAGGTGCCTCGAGCCTTGATGATGGCATTTTAGGTGCCTCGAGCCTTGATGATGGCATTTTTTGTGCCTCGAGCCTTGATGATGGCGTTTTAGGTGCCTAGAGCCTTGATGATGGCGTTTTAGGTGCCTCGAGCCTTGATGATGGCATTTTAGGTGCCTCATGCCTTGATGATGGCATTTTAGGTGCCTCGAACCTTGATGATGGCGTTTTAGGTGCCTCGAACCTCGATGATGGCGTTTAGGTGCCTCAAACCTCGATGATGGCGTTTTAGGTGCCTCGAACCTCGATGATGGCGTTTTAGGTGCCTCGAACCTTGATGATGGCGTTTTAGGTGCCTCGAACCTTGATGATGGCATTTTTGGTGCCTCGAACCTTGATGATGGCGTTTTAGGTGCCTCGAGCCTTGATGATGGCGTTTTAGGTGCCTCGAACCTTGATGATGGCGTTTTAGGTGCCTCGAACCTTGACAAATGGTGATCTGGAGGTATCAACTTGTTTTGAAACGATTTCTTTCGATGGTTCGTATCCTTTCTTTGGGGACGGACTCTGAGGGGATAGACGGTCTTTTGGTGGACTTCATTTAAAGGGATTAGTCTTACGTTTGCTGCCGGAGGTGAAAACGAGGAAAGAAACGGGATTTCGTTAGCTTTCGTCGGAGATGAACCTAAGTTGAGGTTTGGTTCAGGAGTATGAACCTAAATGGGGACTTAGTTCAGGAGTATGATCCTAAGTCGAGGTTTGGTTCAGGAGTATGGACCTAAATGAGGACTTAGTTCAGGAGTAAGAACCTAAGTTGAGGTTTAGTTCAGGAGTATGAACCTAAATTGGGACTTAGTTCAGAAGTATGAACCTAAGTTGAGGTTTGGTTTAGGAGTATGAACCTAAATGGGGACTTAGTCGAGGTTTTGTTCAGGAGTATGAACCTAAATGGGGACTTAGTTCAGGAGTATGAACCTAAGTTGAGGTTTGGTTCAGGAGTATGAACCTAAATGGGGACTTAGTTAAGGAGTATGAACCTAAGTTGAGGTTCGGTTCAGGAGTATGAACCTAAATGGGGACTTAGTTCAGGAGTATGATCCTAAGTCGAGGTTTGGTTCAGGAGTATGGACCTAAATGAGGACTTAGTTTAGGAGTATGAACCTAAGTTGAGGTTAAGTTCAGGAGTATGAACCTAAATGGGGACTTAGTTCAGGAGTATGAACCTAAGTTGAGGTTCGGTTCAGAGTATGAACCTAAATGGGGAATTAGTTCGGAGTATGATCCTAAGTCGAGGTTTGGTTCAGAGTATGGACCTAAATGAGGATTTAGTTCGTAAGTATGAACCTAAGTTGAGGTTTAGTTCAGAGTATGAAACTAAGTGGGGACTTAGTTCAGAGTATGAACCTAAGTTGAGGTTTGGTTCAGGAGTAATGAACCTAAATGGGGACTTAGTCGTGGTTTGGTTCAGAGTATGAACCTAAATTGGGGACTTAGTTCAGGAGTATGAACCTAAGTTGAGGTTTGGTTCGGGAGTATGAACCTAAATGGGGACTTAGTTCAGAGTATGAACCTAAGTTGAGGTTTTGTACAGAGGGAGACTATTTGAAGTGTGTTCGGGAACCTAGCTTACAATGATAACTATCGGGATTTAGATATCTCGAATCCAAGATGGTGGTGACTTGAGGCGTCTCCGAGTCAAGCTGGTGCGACTCGAGGGTCTTCGCCGCTATTTGGGCAATTCTGTTGAAGTCATTGTCATTACGCTTCGATGGAGACCATCCTTTTTCGTGAAGAGGCTTCAGGTCGTAACGGTAAGCTGGTCTTTCATGTTTGAATTGCTGCATTTGTTAGTAGAGAGGAAGATGCATATATGACATTCATGATGACAGATGCATGCATAGAACCAAGATGATTATGAGAGTATCACTGCATATGTTCGCGAGATGATGCATTTACTTGCTTTTGGAGATGCACTTAGCCTAAGCTTTTGGCAGGGAATTATGATTTATTATCTTCAATCACTTAGGATTGTTCCTATTGATTCAAGTTTTGTGCATGCTACATGAGCCCTTGGGAAATTTCTGTGGGGATGCATGGTGGTGAGAGGGTTTGTATGTGTTTATGTATGGTGGGGTGAACCCTCTCCCATGAGGTGGGGAAATGTATGAGTGATGGATGATATTGTGCAGTCTAGGCAAGTCGGGGATGCTCCCGGGAGTACAAATTGCAGCAGATTGAGTTGTTGCTGGGGAGAATAAGGTGTGTTGTGCACCTGAGATGGAAAATAGCAGAGAACGTGCAGAGAATGCCCTGGTTTTGAAGAGATGACTAGGCGAAGCCCCAGATCTTGATGAGGTGACCATGACGAAGCCCCAGTTGATGATGCAAAGCAAACCCAGAGGGAATCTGGTAAAGAGAGCCTGAGAGAACAGCTTAACAAAAGCCCCAGCTTGGAGAGATTCAATGCATCCCTATTGTAGACAGAGTCATCTTGTGGCCATGGAGGCAACCCATCATTTCAAACTTTAGTCAATCAGTCAATGGACAAGACTCAGAAATGTTTACGTGCAGGGGCACATCTTTCGAAAAGTGGGAATGAATCCCGATTTTGTGTATACACACTCGCTTTAGGTTTGACTCTTTTGGGAGAGTATAAGCATCACAAGGTGTGGAAAAGTGTATGGAAGCCCCTGCTGACAGAAAAACAGTGTTTGGCTCTATTTCCTTATGATGGAGAGAGAGAAGACTTGTCGAGACACTTGAAAACTTGTCTTATTCATGATGATCACAAGGCTGCTTAAAACCCTTTATTGATGTTCGGGCTATTCAAATACTAAATCTGATATGAACAAATATTTTGATTAATCACAAGGAGAAAACCAAGCGATATCGAGAATCAAGCTCTAAGGACGAAAAGTGTATAGGGACGATCCTTGATGAGACCGATTTTTCGAGATTTGTTTGTGATTTCGACCGGATCAGTTATGGTTGCCTACGTTCCCCTCCTTGGGAGGAGCTCAGGTCGCCGTAGTTCGGGCTTATCTCGATTGAAAAGAGAACGAATGTTGAAATTCGAGGATCTGAGGTCCTTTGAGGATTTTGAGGATTGAAAAACATGTCCTCCTGGAGTTTCGATGAAAGACACGGATGCGAAGCGGCTCAATGGGACATCCACTCGCAAGCTGTTTGCGGAAAAGAGAAATGAAATGTGCTCACATGAAGTTCCAAATGAATGGATTGAATTTGCACAATCTTAGATTGATGACTTTGAGCCAAGATGGATTAGATTCCAATTTAAGCAAGCAATGAAGCGTTAATTTGATTTAGCTTTCAAAGATATTAGAATGAAATTACTATCCGGTAGGGACTGTAGCTGGGTTTCTGGGCTTCGATCGGCCATCGGATTTAGGATATCATGACCTCTTAAGATGAGAGGTCAGCTGGGCTTTTTACTGACTGACCCTCTAAAGATGAGAGGTTGGCTTGGAGGGATGTGTTTAGGATTTCTAAGGTAAGGAAACTGATTTGCCTCTAAGAATGAGAGGTCAGATTTTGACTTTGGCCAAAGGCAAGGGTAATGGTAACAGAATATCCTCTAAAAGCGAGAGGTTAAGGAAATGGGAATATCCTCTAAAATCGAGAGGATGGCTTGGGATTGGTTAAGGTAATGGGAATATCCTCTAAAATCGAGAGGATGGCTTGGAATTGATTAAGGTAATGGTGAGAGGAAGTCCAAGCTATCGAGAACTTTTGCGAATCTTGTGAGAATTCGGGCTCCTTTTGATCATTGGAGAGCTTCTTGAGAAGCTCGGGAGACTTTTACCGAATCGTGAGGATCGATGCCCTTCTTCTTTTTTTTTTTTAAAGGCCTCCCGGGACATTGAGGATTCTTGCTAGAATTGTGAGGATTTAAAATACCTTCTTTTTTTTTTTTTTTTTTTGACTTGGAAAGCCTCTGAGGAGTTGAGGATTATCTTTGTCCTTCCTTCATGGCTTGAGATATTTTGCGCATCGCCGACTCGAAGTTAACTTCTTGGGCCCCGCTTGGACTTCTCTCGCAAGGAGCAAAGGTGATGGCTAAATAGGGTTTCAAAACATGCCGATCTTGAAATGAAAGGGTATTGTTTAGTGAGGGTGAGGTAATGGCTTTCTCTAGAGTGAAAGGCTTCCAACCGCAATCCCTACCGAATGACCTAAACGAAATTGAGTCCTCATTGCTTGCTTAAGCTTTACTTGAGGAAGATTCATGCAAATTCTTGATCAACGAAATGGCAAGTGTTTGCGAAGAGAAATGAAATGTGCTCACATGAAGTGCCAAATGAATGGATTGAATTTGCACAATCTTAGATTGATGACTTTGAGCCAAGATGGATTAGATTCCAATTTAAGCAAGCAATGAAGCATTAATTTGACTTAGCTCTCGAAGATATTGGAATGAAATTATTATCTCGATAGGACCGTAGCCGGGTTTCCGGCTTTGATCGGCCATCGGTGATTTAGGATATCATGACCTCTTAAGCATGAGAGGTGGGCCGGGCTTTTGCCGACTAAGCCTCTAAAGATGAGAGGTTGCCTGCAGGATGTGTTTAGGAAATCTACGGCGGTGAAGATTGATTGCCTCTAAGAATGAGAGGTCGATTTTGACTTTGGCCAAAGGCAAGTGGTAATGGGAATATCCTCTAAAAGCGAGAGGATTAGGATTGATTAAGGAAGTGGGAGTATCCTCTAAAATCGAGAGGATGGCTTGGGATTGATTAAGGAAGTGGGAGTATCCTTCTAAAATTGAGAGGATGGCTTGGGATTGATTAAGGTAATGGTGAGAGGAAGTCCAAGCCGTCGAAAACTTTTGAAACTTGGCAGAATTCGGGCTCCTTTTTATCATTGGAGAGCTTCTTGAGTAGTCGGGGACTTTTGCTGAATTGTGAGGATCGACAATCCTTCTTTTAAAAAGCCTCCTGAGACGTTGAGGATTCTTGCTGAATTGTGAGGATTTAAAATCCTTCCCCCCCCCCCTTTTTTTGTTTTTTTGGTTTTTTTTTTTTGTTGCTTTTTTTTTTTGTTTTTTTTGTTTTTTTTTAATACTTGGAAGGCCTCCCGAGGAGTTGAGGATTATCTTTTTCCTTCCTTCATGGCTTGAGATATTTTTACATCGCCGACTCTCGAAGCTAACTTCTTCTGGGGCTTGCTTAGACTTCTCTTAACATACGGAGCAAAAAATGATGGCTAAACCGGTTTTCAAAACACGCCGATCTTGAAATGAAAGGGTATTGTTTGGTGAGGGTGAGGTAAAGGGTTTTCCCCCACAGTGAACGGCTTCAACCGCAATCCCTACCTGATGACCTAAACGAAATTGAGTCCCATTGCTTGCTTAAGCTTAATTGAGTAAGATTCATGCAAATTCTTGAGCAACGAAATGACGTGGATGATGAAAGAGATGTGAGCATATGAGGTGCAAGATGGGGAGTTGGTAAGCCCCAATTTGAGAAGGATATCGATTGATTTTCTTACTCCAATTAATTTAAATATTAATCATTTCAAAGAATTAGTGGTTGAAGCGGAAGACAAGTGATCATTTAGGATAAAACCATTTCAATTAAGTGTAACGTAGGTGTGCAAGTGATGTCTCGAGTCTAGCAAGAAAAGAAAAAAGACTTATATAAAAGTTTGACATTTAACTATTATGTCCAAAACGGACTAAACCGACAAATGTCCAGGAAGGACTTAGGTGAAGAGAAAAATACTAGAACCTACAAAGGTTGACTAAAAGGCTATTCATTGGTACTTGAATTTCGGGCCTCAAAAAGGACTCGGCCATTTGCCGGTTTAGCTGCGGAGGAAGGGACCTTAGGCCCATTAGAGTAAATGACATAAAAGTAGTCAAATCCTCGAAGCGTTCCCCGAAAGTGTCCCCACACCGGTATCACCAGCCTTCGAATTTTCTTCCAACTTTGCTTCGGGAAGAGGCTTTCTTCTTTTTGGGAGGACGATCTTCATTTATCCAATCTTGATAGTCCCTCTCGAGGCATTCAGGGCAACACGCATATCCCACCAAATGTGCTCAACAACCGCGGTGAATTTGGGGCCCCCCGGTCGAGTTGTGCTAGAATGGTTCGAGTTGAGCTAGATCGAGGAGATTTGGCCGCCGGGCTCGCCTGGAAGCAAATGGTTGGATTTCGAGGTGTAACGAGAGGCATTAGAGGTCGAGGTGCCAGGCACGTATTTGTCCTTCAGGGAGCCCCAGCTAGTCGTGGGGATTGCAATGTTCCGAAATGACGCGTGGCCTCTTCGATCCAGCTCGCTGTTCATTTGGCGTTCCTCGAGAGCCCCGATGGCCTCGTAAGTCGACGGGCAGGAGTTCCCGACGGTGGTGACATAGGAAGCCGGTGGTGGCGTCCCACATATCCGGACGACGAGAGCGGGAGGAGGATTTTCTTCCTTCTTCACGGTAAAGTGCCATCGAGATTGGGCGCCAAACCATGGCTCCCCGAAGACCTCCTAAGGTTGTCAATTTGAGCTTCATGTCGCAGCCTCATCTCGCTTCTACCAAGCCGGATCCACGTCGGTCTCAGGCCCGAGGGATCTCTGGAGGATAGGTCCGCTTCCATCATTCTCAAATCCCACTCGAGATTAATCATCTGGGATCTTCACCAGCTCTACATTTTCGCTGCATGCGAAGGCTCTCCGAATTCAATCATGTTCACTTGGTTATGGTTTCCTGAAAAGGATTTTTGATCGTATAAGGCCCCTCGTGACTTCTAACTTTCTGCTTCTATCAAACCTTGGATTGCTCCTTTTCAGGAGGGACGCAATCATCCGTCAGTGCCCATGGTACCGATGAAAGGCACAATGCTTGGAGGTATCCAAAGGAGAATTGGGGTCTCTAGGGTGATAATTATCTAAAGGGCATGAGCAAACCTTCTTTACCAAACTCAAGATATCACTCAAAGGCATCCCAAAGTTTCTCAAGCCTCGAGCCTGGATCCGGTTGCATCAGGTTTCTTGGGAATAAAGGAAGTGGCATCAAGCATTCTTTCCCGCATTCTGAGGGCGAGATTCGTGTTGGAGGTGGAAGAAGCCCGTATCCTGTAGGCAGGTGCAACAACCTCGTTGTTGATTATAGTCTTTTCAAATTTGGCCCCGAGTTAACCATCGCACGAAGTCTCGAGTAGGGGAAGGCCGAGGAGGTTCTCAAATGCGGTTTTAGCGCATGACTCGGGAAGATATCCAACTGCTTCTTCCTCGAAGGAGGAATGGCCATCTCACTAAGTTTTAAATTCCACCGCTTGTAAAATTCCCGATGTTCTCGTTGGGGCGCCGCACCGTTGTCTCGTAGGGTCAACTCTGTTTGTCTCCCATTCTAGATTAGCTTTGTATTTCTCAATTGAAAGCACTAGTAACTGCTCCCCAATTAGCCCTAGCTTCAGGCTTCAATCGAAAGAACCATTTCAAAGCTCCCGACTTCAAAGAGAGACTCAAGTAGTCATTCACCCGAGATTTGTGCAACCTTTAGCTTTCATTGCCAAGCGTATGTATCCAGTGAGTTTTCGTGCATTAGCCCCATCAAACAGTCTAGATTAGGCATCACAAACTTGTGTGGGTAGGGGGACAATAGAGTTCGGGTCCGTAGGCCGGAAGGCAAATTCTTTCTTAGAAGTCAATTCGCATGTCGCTTTCATTTCCTTGTGTTGCTCCATAAAACCAGGCCAAATGGGGATCCAAAGGTGCGGGAATGCCTGAGCCGACATTTGAGCAAGGAAGAGGACTACCCTTTGGTGGTGCACTGGTGGAAGGAATGGCCGGTTCGGGAGCATAGGTGAAACCCCCGTCCTAGCCCAAATTAGCCCCTCGGGGAGCGTAGGTAGGAGCCCCGGGCAAAGGATAGAACCCAGGCTTGCCTGTGGGTTTCCAAGGGGCAGAGAAGGTGGAGGTGAATCTCGAGGTAGCCCTGATAGTTCGGGTTTCCAGAGTGAGACTCATAAGTAGGCTTAAATGCGGGTTGCTGCCCCTGGTTGTTGAACTGCATGCCTGGTGATTCTGATGAAACTGGGATAGGGGCTTGCTTGCCCGTTTGACCCTTAGTGAGAAATGGGTTTGTGGAAGCCAGAGAGGTGTTAGTGGTAGCTGGACCAACATTACTTAGAAGAGGGGCTCCTGACTGTTTCCCTAGACCAAACTGTGGTGGCAGCATTCCAAACTGTAGCTGTGGTACCCTGAACTGTTGCTGTGAAGGTTCGGACTGATCGGTTCCAAACTGAGGCGGGATCCCAACTTGCTGCGGCATTCCGAGGTACCCCCAACCATGGGAAGACATCCCATGCTGATTTTGTCCCCACTGAGGAAACCGCTAACCGGTTTATCCCGTGGCCGCACGGGTCCGCAAGATGAGGTGGTCTTGAGCCGGGCTGACCCAAAGATCGAGAAGCATGGGCTCTGGTAGTAGTACCATAGGAGGTTGGTGGTGGCATCCTGGAGTATTCAGGGCAACCAAGAGTGGGATTGGGGTCCTCATCTTCTTCCACGGTGAAAGTGCCATCGGGATTGAGACTGGCGGCCAAACCATAGCTCCTAATAGCCTCCAGAAGGCTATTCATCTGTGCTTCCTGTCGCAATCTCATCTGTTCGGCTAACTGATTCCACTCGCCGTTACGTTTGGGAGTCCCGGGAGGCGGAGTGGTGTTGTCCCCATCGTTACCACTGATGCGCAGACATTACGAAACTCCTGAGTCGGAACAAATGGTGAAGCTGACGATGCGCTTGATTCTTCCCAACTAATCAGACGGTGACCCGGTGCCCAAAACCAAGCTTTGTGAGGAGCTGCAGGGGAAAGGCACGAGGGTTCAGATATTTAGGAATGAAGGAGGGTAGGTGTTTGGGCTCAGGGCTCATGCAACATGCAGTTATTTGTTCTCGTTTACTTAAAACGTGTTTTATTAAAACTTAAGCGGTTGAAAAAGATTGCTCTTCTTTTTCGCAAACTACTCTAAGTCCTGGATCAGTGGGTCTCATCACTACGCTACAAACCCTCAACCTGTAACCTTGAACAAGGGTTCTGTAGGGCAAGCAGGTCCCACCGACCGAAAAGAAAAATGATCCTAAAGTCTGGCGGGTAATCGAGTCTTAACGCGTATTCAATGCAAATTACGGGCAAAGTTGACGTCAAAGGTCAAGATCATGTCGGGGGCTCGACGAAAAGTCGGCATGGCTCGGACTGATAAATGTTCATAATTGATTTTGACTCGTCGTCGCTAGGGCCGTAATTAGACATGGTATAATCGTCAATCCTTGATGACTCAGTCATGCCTGGGAGTCGGTGCATAAGTTGTGCAAGTCACAGTCAAAGTCAAGGCGCCAGTCAAGATCTGGTCAAAGTTCATGACGGAAAACCGGCATGACCTCGACTGTTTAGGGTCATGCCGACTAAGGTCTGACTGACACGGTGTATACACGGACAGGGCGTGACACGGACCAAACTAAAAACCAACCGAGTCTTGGACAAAGTGTGTCGCGGACGAGTGCATGGTCGACACGAGGCTCCAAGGGATGTTTGGGTAGTCCCGTGCTCGCACCGAGAGGCGTAGTAAGGCCAAACGGGCCGCTACCTGATTTTCCCCGGGTTAAGGACGTAGTGTGCGGTGTAAGGCCAAGTGCGCATAGTGTGCGCGGTCTATCTTCTTTTTTCTCGAGTAAAATAGAAATTTTCACGTGTTTTAAGAGCATGATGCATGCAAAAATTTTTGAAAATGATTTTTTTTTGATTTTTTTTTGAAAATATTTTCGAAAAAGTTTCTTTGAAAGCAAATAAACACATAAGCACATAAGCACAAAATTCAAACAGTTAAGGAAACGAATCCAACAGTCAAAATTTTTATTTTTTCGGGACGGTCAAATCAACGCAAAAATGGGGAAAACACACACACACACACACACACATACAAATGGTTTCCAAGTGTCGGGACGAAAGTTTGACCCACAAAAGCTTTTTTTTTTGTAAAATGATACCGGTACGTGGCTTTGTTAGACCATAATTTATCCCAAGCCTCGGGTTAGGAAGCGATACAGGAAGCTTAATGGTTTCTACCTATATACCAAATATCATTTTTTTATTATATTTTTTTTTTAAAAAAAAAGATAAAGCTTATTTTTAAGTCCCCAGCGGAGTCGCCACTGTGATGATGTACGTCCGATTTTTAATTTTGAAAAATCAAACGGAGTCGCCACGCCGTTTTTAGTTTAAGGGCCAAAACTTTGAAAAATGCCCAAAAATGAGAGAAGTGAGTTCGGAGGTCACGTTACACTCCGGGAAGAACGATTAGCACGTTCACCCGGAATGCCTCGTAAAACAAGTCTTTCAAACTTGAAACCATTTATGTGTGTGTGTGTGTATGTGTTTTGAAAAAGGGATTTTCTGGAAATAAAAGTTTTGACTGGACTGAACTGAAATTAATCAAAACAGTGTGCTTCTGTGAGTGAAAAAGGACTGAAAACAAAAACATCTGCCATGGAACATTCATGTCCGCGCGGATCAGGGCGAGCCTCAATCCTGTCCGCGCGGATAAGGCAGTAGGTTTCATTTTTGGCAGCTTTCCAATCTGATTCTATAATTTCCAGAATGTCTACTGGAGTTACAGAATCAGAACTGGAGTTTGCAACAGAAAATGTTAAGTAAAAACATTTTTGGATTTTGCATCCATGCTTGTCCCCATTTTCCTTAGGCTTTGATTAGTGATCACTAAACATGATTAGTGGTGATCTACTATATCAAGCCATCATTAGGGTACATTAAGACTTAGAAGCACTTCATTTGCTTGGGAAGGGGAGATTTAACATAAAATAAATTTGATAAAACAAGAAGTAGGTCAAGATGTATCAACTTTTAGAGAAAGATCTTCTAAGGTGGTCATTAAGATGACCATCCTTGAGATCTATACTCAAGTGTATCTCACACATCTTGTGTGACCTAATTTGTGAGTCTTAAGGATGTTCATCCATGGAAATGGTTCCAAGGTGAACATCTTAGACTAGGGAAAAATATTTACAAGGAAGTAAACAATTTAGACCATTTAAGATGGTCATCCATGGAGATTTTACTCCAAGGTGAACATTCTTAGGTCAAGTAAAGCAAATTTATGTAAAAACAAGGGATATTAGGGAGTAACATAAGAAAAGATGTAGACCTACATGGAAGATCATCCATGGAGATGAACTCCATGGAGATCTTCCTAGATCCAAGGACTAGAGGGAGGGGGATCAACAATAAATAAATAGATAGTGAAGATTTAACAAGTAGATAAACAAGATCTAAAGAAATATAGCAAGATAACAAAATTTAAGGAAGATGATGCTTGAACAAAGATAAGTTTAGTGAAAAGAAGGAGGGTTTTACCAATGGTGACACCCTATCTTCCTTGGTTTGGAGTTTGACTTGAGGAGTATCAAGATTTAGTGTTTGGATTTGTGTTTAGGGCTTGTGTTTGGATGAGTGTTTGAAGGCTGTTTTTTGGAGATATTTCGGAAGAGTAACAGTGTGTAAGTTGTTCATTCCTTAAACTGAGAGAGAAGAGTTGAATTTATAAGCTGGATTAGGTTTGTATAGTGTCCGAGCGGATGAGACTGAGTCTCATTCTTATCCGCGCGGATTGGGATGTAGGCGTGCCTGATTCTGCAGAAAAGCAGTTTTGGCTGTTTGCAATTAATTAAAAGTTGGTCAATTTCTTAGAAATCACTCTTTCCAGCGAGATCCAACCCATTTTATTGTTCCTTTAAGGTCCTCCCATGTTTAAATTGCCTTAGGAAGTGACCAAAATGCCCTGAAATGTTTATTTGACGTGGAAAACGTTAAATTGGGCTGAAGGAACATTGGCGGTTCAGATTGGGACACTTACAGGCACCTAAACGCCATCATCAAGGTTCGAGGCACCTAAACGCCATTATTAAGGTTCAAGGCACCTAAACGCCATCATTAAGGCTTGAGGCACCTAAACGCTATCACTTCGGTTTCAACATAAAATACGAGGAAAGTGGTAAACCGCAATCATCCTCTGATTCGACAAACCGAAATCATTACCAGGTTGACACCCTAAAATAGTCACTCTAGGCTCGACGTCTGAAGATAATCAAAAGACCCGAACTACGACCGGCTTGATTCCTCTTAAGGATACGTAGGAAGCCTTCCAATAGGTTCAGCCATCAGATCAAAACGGTCATTCCATTCCCCAGAGGTTCGACCAAAATGGTCACCCTCTTTTCCCAAACAGATTGGGACCTCACTTTTATCGACGACCCCACTTCCTCCGAAAGTGCCGTCGCCGAGGAGCTACTGTAAGTGTCCCAATCTGAACCACCAATGGTCCTTCAGCCCAATTTAACGTTTTCCACGTCAAATAAACATTTAAGGGAATTTTAGTCACTTCCTAAGGCAATTTAAACAAGGAAGGACCTTAAAGGAACAACAAAATGGGTTGGATCTCGCTAGAAAGAGTGATTTCCAAGAAATTGACCAACTTTTAATTAATTGCAAACAGCCAAAAGCGCCGCAAAATCAGGCACGCCTACATTCCAATCCACGCGGACAAGAATGAGACTCAGTCTCATCCGCGCGGACATCTTTGAAACCTTATCCAGCTTATAAATTCAACCCTTCTCTCTCAGTTTAAGGAATCAACAACTTACACATTGTTACTCTTCCGAAATATCTCCAGAAAATAGCCTTCAAACACTCATCCAAACACAAGCCCTAAACACAAATCCAAACACTAAATCTTGATACTCCTCAAGTCAAACTTTAATCCAAGAAGATAGGGTGTCACCATTGGTAAAACCTTCCTTCTTTTCACTAAATTTATCTTTGTTCAAGCATCATCTTCCTTAAATTTTGTTATCTTGCTATATTTCTTTAGATCTTGTTTATCTACTTGTTAAATCTTCACTATCTATTTATTTATTGTTGATCCCCCTCCCTCTAGTCCTTGGATCTAGGAAGATCTCCATGGAGTTCATCTCCATGGATGATCTTCCATGAAGGTCTACATCTTTTCTTATGTTACTCCCTAATGTCCCTTGTTTTTACATAAATTTGCTTTACTTGACCTAAGAGTGTTCACCTTGGAGTAAAATCTCCATGGATGATCACACTAAATGGTCCACATCTTTATTTTCATCTCCTTTTATGTTATTAATTCTTATTTGCCTACTTGACCTAAAATGTTGTCATCTTGGAACCAATTTCCATGGATGACCATTTCAAATGGTCTAAATTGTTTACTTCCTTGTAAATATTTTTCCTTATGTCTAAGATGTTCACCTTGGAATCATTTCCATGGATGAACATCCTTAAGACTCACAAATTAGGTCACACAAGATGTATGAGATACACTTGAGTATAGATCTCAAGGATGGTCATCTTAATGACCACCTTAGAAGATCTTCCTCTAAAAGTTGATACATCTTGACCTATTTCTTGTTTTATCAAATTTACTTTCATATTAAACCCCCCATCCCAAGCAAATGAAATGCTTTTAAGTCCTAATGTACCCTAATGATGGCTTGATATAGTAGATCACCACTAATCATGTTTAGTGATCACTAATCAAAGCCTAAGGAAAGTGGGGACAAGCATGGATGCAAAATTCAAAAATTTCTTTTTATTAGGCATTTTCTGTTGCAACTACCAGTCCTGATTCTGTAAATCCAGTTGACTTTCTAGAAATTACAGAATCAGACTGGAAAGCTGCCAAAATGAAACCTACTGCCTTATCCGCACGGACAGGATTGAGGCTCGTCCTGATCCGCGCGGACATGAATGTTCCATGGCAGATATTCTTGATTCCAGCCTTTTTCACTCACAGAAGCACATTGTTTTGATTAATCTCAGTCTTGTCCAGTCAACCTATTTATTTCCAAAAAATCCCTTTTGCAAAACACACACACACATATACAAATGGTTTCAAGTTAGGAAGACTCGTTTACGAGGCATTCCGGGTGAACGTGCTAATCGTTCTTCCCGGAGTGTAACGTGACCTCCAATCCCTTTCTCTCATTTTCGGGCATTTTTTCAAAGTTTTGGCCCTTAAACTAAAAACGGCGTGGCGACTCCGTTTGATTTTTTCAAAAAAAAAAAAGAAAATCGGGTACATCACACCCTGTTTTGGACTTTCTAGTCAAAACCAAAGTTTTATGATTATCACATTCGTGATCAAAATATACAGCAGCAAATACTCCCCCTGAAATGGATGTGTGTGCAGATGTGTTTACACATCCACACATAAAAACTGCATACACCAGATTAGAGCAAAAGCAGCAGTCCATCAATTAAAAGCAAACCATTCAACTCCCTGTTTTAAGTTATTACAGACCATTATTTTTAAAACTAAAGCAGAAATAGAAATTGTTTTAAGAACCACCATAGATTAAAACAAAAAATAAGCTTTAAGTCTTCTCTCCCTTAATTCAAAGTTCCCACTGTCTCCAAGATGAAGTGTCGGCGGACGGGGACAAAGATCGGCACTACCATTTCCTTCTCCCCCTTTTGAGCAGAAAGAGTTGCATGCCACCTTAGAATTCTGTCCTTGAGAGCTTTGAGGTTGTTGGCATGAGCTTTGGAGGCTAGCATTTGATCATTCAGTGCAGTGGTGAGGGCTTTACTTGAGCGCAATCTCGGCTTCCGGATCTTTTATTTGAGCATCAAATGGTGACACAGTTGTGGGGCTGGATGTGCCCAAACCTGGCATAGCTATTTCAGGAACAACTCCTAATAGGAGATCAACAAATCTTTGCTTGTCATCAAATAGGGTCTTGGATTCCTTGAACAATTCAAACTTATCAATTCTAACCTCACCCTTTTCAGGATTTACTCCTTGAGCAACTAAGATTTGAGAGATGAGGGAAGGATAAGGCAAAGACCATTTCTTGGAAGGGGACTCTCCATATCCACAAATTTTCCTAAAGATAAATTCTCCAAAATTAATGTACCATTTAGCACCCAGCCAATAAAGCAAGTCAGCTTGAACCCTAGTAACTGAGGTTTTATTATTTGAAGGGCACAGGTTGGCAGTAAGGATGGTATGGAAAAAACAGTAAAGGGAAGAGAGAGAGCCACTACCCAAATCCTTTGGCTTAATGGGCCAAGAAGTTACTTTTCCATGGGTGATGGTAGAAACTAGGTCTTCCTCAGACACATCACAGACCTGATCTAAAGTATTCTCTAACCTAAGAAGATCATTTATCACAGAGGGAGAAAAGGGGATAAATTTGCCTCTTACATAAATTGAGCAAAATAAAGAGGAAGAGGGTCTGTCTAACCCTTTGGTCAAATTAGCATAGAACTCATAAACCATCTTGGGATAGAAGGGAAGAGGGTGATCCACAGTTAAAAATAATCCTCTCTCTTCAAAAAACTTGTCCATACCCAACTTAGAGAAAGTATCTCTATCCCTTTTCATTTCAACAATAAAGGCCTTGTTCACAATCTGGCCAAACCTATCTGAGGCATCCTTAGATAAAAAACTTAGAAGAAATGGGTTTAAAAGCAAGAGATATGGAGAGGGTTTTAGAGTTACCCTTTTCAGCTTTCTTCCTTGTGGATGTGCGTTTGGATGTGTGCACATCTGCAGGCACATCCTTGACAGGTGAGGGCACCTTCTCAGTTTCAGCTTCTGGTTCATCATCAGAGGGGGCATCAATGGATTGATCCTCCTTTTCTTGTTCTAGCTCATCACGTCCCAGCTTGAAGTTTTCATCAGAGGCAGTATCATCACTCTCATAGCTTCCTTCAGAGTCATCAGTTTCTTCAACAATTGGCTCAAGATTAGTAGCAGCCATTTTCTTCTTTCCCTTCAACTCCATGAGGATATTGGCGAGGGGTTCCTCATCACTATCAGCAGTAGGCTCAGCAACAGTAGGGGCAGCCTCAGGAGCAACAGCAGGAGTAGGGATATCAACAGAAGGAGGAACATTGGATGGAGGAGTGGGTTGATTTCTGGTTCTGATTAGGGGTTGTTCTACTTCTTCTTCTTCTTCTTCTTCTTCTTCTTCTTCTTCTTCTTCTTCTTCTTCTTCTTCTTCTTCTTCTTCATCACATAGAATGGCAGATGAAGGTTTTCCTTCAGGTTTTTTAAGGTTTTTGGCCTTGTCAGCATCTGACAGTTTTCGCACCCTATGAGATCGACGAAGGTTCCTTGGGGGAGCTGGGTTAACGAAATGGCCCATGGGTTTAGAGGTGGTTAGCTTCCTCTTTTTGGTCAATGGGGTTTCCAAAATAGGAACAGAGGCCATAACAGAGGGTTCAACTGATGGTTGAGAAACCAGAGAAGTTGGAGGAATATGGTTTTTAGGGGACAATGGAACATCCGAGGGTTCCAGTGTAGGGGATTTTGTGGTTGGAACTTCCATAGAGGAGTAAGACGAGGATGAAGGGGGTGGAATTTCTACGAAAAAATTGGGTTTTGCAGGTTGGACGACGATGGGGGTGTCAACTAGGGCGACTGAAATTGGCTCAATGTCCAAAATTTCCTCTTCGCGAATATGAGATGGAGACGCCATTTAAATCTGCAAAAACGAGTTAGGTAGAACAGGAAGAACTAAAATTGATTGCAGATGAGAGATTGTGAGCAATTAAGGGAGAAGGTATAATGGTTTTATCAAGGGTTTATAGGGGATGAGACGAATGTGAGGGAAAATTAATACTCACAACTCTCCCTTTCCAACTGAATATTGGAATCCTTCTCCAAAAAGGTTTCACACAACCAAAAATACTTAAACAGTCCTCCAACGGCTATAACCCCTTGAGATTTCCACACACAACAACCTTCAAAAAATTAGGGATTAAAATAAACCAAGATTTTGACAGATTTTTATTGAAATAAAATACTTCAGCCATATCCTTTCAAAACTGAATTCCATTCAAAATTGACTTCCTTTTCAAATTTGGATTGATACACATCTTTCTTTATCATAAGAGATTTTGGAAAGCAAAAACATGTTAAATCATGGAGTAAATTAAGAAAGAAAATAAATTAACAGGCATATTTACAAAGCTTCCTATATGACCTAATATGCAGAATGACTAGCATGATGCAACACACAGGCGAAGGAAAAAACTCAGCTCACAAATGTGGCATAGGAGGTGAGTCACATTTGGGGACACATTTAGTTCACAAAAAGTCAATGAGCAATAATCCAATCTGCACAGCTCTAGGATGCATCCACCCATTTTTTATTGTGGATTTTTGCATTGTGAGTAGCTTTCACTTTTCTTTGAATTCCAAAGATAGCCCTTTTTCCCAATGATCTTGTCAAGTTTGATTTCAAGATTTCTTATGAGAATCACTTGATCACAATGGTATGGCTTCATACTAAGGGTGAAGCAGCTGTTTCTCACTATTTTTTAAAGCACCCACTGTGAGATATCTAGTAAGATTATATCAAGTCATCAAAAGATAACAAGAACATGAAGTGCTCACAATTAAGTGATCAGAACAATGTCAAAGATGAAAACTCACAAGTGACCACACTGAGATATTTCGTGCTAATGCATGAGATATATATATATATATATATATATATATATATTTTAATTATTTTTTTTTGTTAATCTAATATACAGATGTGTTAGAGGATGTGAGACACATTTGTGCTCACAACCTTAGATATCACACAAACCAAGAGACTTTCTCAAGGAGGAAAATCTCTCCAAATCTAATGCCTTTGTAAATATATCAGCCAATTGATTTTCAGTCCCAACAAATTCCAGACACACAGTTTTTTGTTCTACAAGATCCCTAATGAAATGATGTCTAATATCACTGTGTTTTGTTCTAGAATGTTGGACAGGATTTTTAGATATGTCCAAGGCACTTTTGTTGTCACAAAAAGCAGTCAAAATTTTGCTATTCAATCCATAGTCTTTCAGCATTTGATTCATCTAAAGAAATTGTGTGCAGCAACTTCCAAGGGCTACATATTCAAATTTCGGCAGTGGACAAAGACACACAATTCTGCTTCCTACTGTACCAAGACACAAGGTTGTTTCCTAGGTAGAAGCATCCACCTGTAGTACTCTTCCTATCATCACTGTTTCCAGCCCAATCTGAGTCAATATAGCCAACCAAATTGGTGTTTGTCTCCTTAGAATAGTGCAGCCATAGGTTCTCAGTCCCACTCACATATCTTATGATTCTTTTCAAGGCTTTAAGATGGGACACCTTTGGGTTAGCTTGATATCTTTCACAAAGACACACACTGTATATAATGTATGATCGACTTGCAGTGAGGTACAATAGACTACCTATCATGCTTCTGTACAAAGTTTGGTCAACACTTTCACCATCTGAATCATGGCTCAGCTTTTGGGAAGATCCCATTAGTGTTTGGAGATGTGAAGAATGTTCAAGCTCAAACTTTTTCACAAGATTCTTGGCATATTTGGACTGAGATATGAACATGCCATCCTTGAATTGTTTTATCTGTAAGCCCAAGAAATAATTCAACTCACCTACCATACTCATCTCAAATGTGGAAGTCATACTATCCACAAACTCAGCCAGCATAGGGTCAGAATTTGACCCAAACACAATATCATCAACATAGATTTGTGCCACAAGAATCTCCTTTTTATTTTTCCTCACAAACAAGGTTTTGTCAACCTCTCCTCTCTTGAATCCTAGGTGAAGCAAATGGTCAGTTAACCTACCATACCAAGCTCTAGGGGCTTGTTTTAGCCCATACAGAGCTTTCTTCAGCTTATACACATGGTTAGGATACTTGGAATCCACAAAGCCTTTAGGTTGTTCAATATAGGCTTCCTCATTCAATACCCCATTTAGAAATGCACTCTTAACATCCATTTGATGAAGAGTAAGCTTGAGGTAGCAAGCAATGGCCAACAATAGTCTAATGGACTCAATTCTTGCCACAGGAGCAAAAGTCTCCTCAAAATCAATTCCTTCAATTTGGGTATAAACTTGAGCAACTAGCCTAGCCTTATTCCTAGTGATCACTCCCTGCTCATCAGTTTTGTTCTTGAAAATCTATTTGGTTCCTATGACATTTCCATGAGAGGGTCTAGGGACAAGGGTCCAAACATCATTCTTTTCAAATTGAATCAACCTATCTTATATAACAAAAATCCAGTCAGCATCTTTCAATGCTTCAGAGATATTCTTAGGTTCAATCTTTGAAACAAAACAGCAAAAACTTACCTGGAAGTATGCTGATGAGCAACTCCACAAACCAGCCATCTTTCTGTAGTCTACTTTTTCTTTCTGTCTAGTTCTCACTTGGTCTTGCACATCTCCCACAATTTGTGAAGAGGGGTGATTTTTCTGGATTTTAGAGGGAATATCCCTTGATCTATCCACACACCCATCCACATTATCTTCTGGAGCATCATACTGATCAGATTCAGAGGAACTGTCCTCAGTTACAGGATTTTGAGTAGATGTGGGAGCAGATGTGGGTTCAGATGTGGATGCAGATGTGTCCACATCCTTGGTTACATCCTTTGCAGGTTCAACAGGTTTTTCAATACCGGCGCTTCGTTGGTTCTCCAAGACCTGTTTCGTATCCTTCCACCCAAGAAGCAACCTGAAACATCATCCTCAGCAGTCTTGAGATTAAGATCAAGTGAGTCATCAAAAACAACATTAGAAGATTCCATAATGGTCTTTGTTTTAAAATTAAAGACTCTGTAAGCTCTACTGTTAGTGGAATATCCCATGAAAATTGCTTTATCACTCTTTGAAACAAATTTGGACATGTATTCTCTATCATTAAGAATGTAACAAATACACTCAAACACATGAAAGTACTTCACAGTGGGTTTCTTTCCAAGGAGGATTTGATATGGAGTGACAGTGCTACCAATCCTAAGGAACACTCTATTGCCAATGTGACAGGCAGTGTTCAAAGCTTCTGTCCAAAATTTCTTGGACAGATTTTTAGAACTTAGCATAACTCTAGCCATTTCTTGCAAAGTTCTATTCTTCCTTTCTGCAATTCCATTTTGCTGTGGAGTGATTGGTGCAGAAAATTCATGTGTGATTCCCTTAGAATTACAGAAGGCAGTAAACATTTGGTTCTCATATTCAGTGCCATGGTCAGATCTAATCCTTACAGCCTTAAGACCATAAAGATTTCTAACCCTTTTGTACCAATTCTTGAACTCTCCAATTGTTTCAGATTTTTCTCTTAAGAACATCACCCAAGTGTACCTAGAATAATTATCAACACGTACAAAGGTGTACTTTTTCCTACCAAAGCTTTCTACTTCAATAGGTCTCATTAAATCAGTATGAATCAGCTCCAAACACCTAGATGTGGAGCACTGTTGGACCTTTTTATGTGATGCTTTTGTTTGCTTTCCCTTTTGACATGAACCATAGACATCAGGGTTCTTGAAGTTCAGCTTAGGGAGGTCTTTAACAGCTTCAAATCTTTGAAGTTCATCCAGAGTTCTACAACTAGCATGCCCTAATTTTTGGTGCCACAGATTGACATTATTAGCTTTTGAGCTTAGGCAAGAAAGATTGTCACCAAATTGGTAACAATTGTCAGCAGATCTAGGACCAGTGAAAACACACTTATTGTCTTTATCAAATACTTCACACAAGTGTTTGTTAAACTTCACATAGAGGTCATCATCACACAGTTGACTGATGCTTATCACGTTGGCTTTCAAGCCTTCCAGATGGTACACATTGTACAATTTAGGGAGACCCTTGACATCTAGGGTTCCTTTCCCAACAATTTTGCCTTGAGCACCTCCACCAAAGTTTACTTTCCCCCCACTAATTAACTCATAGTCAAGAAGAATAGCTTGGTTCTCAGTCATGTGCCTAGAGCACCCACTATCAAAATACCAAGAGTCAGAGATAGTACTCTTGAGGGAAGAGTAAACAACATTACAGGTAGCACTTGGTTTGGACACCCACTGCTTTACAGCTTTCTTTTTGTGGTGCAGAGGTCTCAGATTACCAGAATGTGTGTTCGGATGTGCATACATCTTTTCACACATCTGAGGCTGATTGAAGCAACCAGATTTTTTGTCAGCCTTAAGTTTGTAACAGAAGGGTCTAATGTGCCCAGGAGCAAAACAATAATGGCAGGTGTAGTGCCTCCTCCTTGACCTGTTCTCACTCAAAAAGGATTTTTCTTTAGAACTTAGTTTTTCCACACTTTTTGAAGTAGAAGCTTCACATCCCTCCTTTACAAAATTACATTGTTCAAAGCCCATACCAGTTTTGTTAAGTTGACCCATAGAAATAGCTTCATCAAGTTTCATTTTACCTTTGTTCAACTTGGTAAAAGTACTTTCAGCTTTTTCACACTCATTTTTGAATTTTTCAAGCTCAACTTCTCTTTTGGTTACAAGGACTTTAAGTTTGGCAATGGTATCTTTTTGAACATCATTTTCTTTTGAAAGTATAGCTTTTTCATCTTCACAGGCAGCTAATTTATCAGAAAGAGATTTATTTACCTTAGCAAGTACCTCAATCTTGTCCATCCTCTTTATCCAATCTGTATGCAACTCCTTGTAGGTTGCAAAGAGTTCCTCATAGGGAATGTACCTATCCTCATCTTCAGAATCTCCTTTTACAGAGAAACAGTTTAGCATTAGGTCAGATGTGACACCAGATGTGTTCACATCTGAGACCACATCCACGGTTTCTTCAGGAACTCCTTCTTCTATATCTGCAGAAAAAGTATTAAATACAGAATGGCAGTTGATTATAGACATGTTAGCCACTTCCTCTTCATACTCACTGTCACTAAGGGTAGCTGTTAAGCTCATTCTCTTCTTTTTAAGTGTGTTTGCACACTCATTGGCATAGTGACCAAAGCCACGACATGCCCTACATTGAACAGACTCATAGGATTTTTTATTGTCAAAGCTTAGTTTCTTGAATCCATTCTCAGTGCTAGGGTTTGGTTTTTCACAAAGATCGTGGAGTGTGTCTATTGGGGAACTTACTCATTCTCTTGTTTTTCAATATAGAACTGAATTTTTTAGAGATAAAAGCTACATCCTCTTCTTCAAGATTTGATTTGTCAATCTCATAGGATAGTTCCACAAGCTCTTTTGGAAGAGAGCAGGACTTTTGAGAGCAATACTAATGGATTTGTTCTTTTTCTGAGCTTCAAGATTTAGCTCAAACATAGTCAAAATTCCCACAATTTTATCTAGACCTGTGTTGGTGTCATTTATTTCCTCAATCACATCCACTTTTATGTTGAACCTCTCAGGTAAGATCCTTAAAATTTTACTCACAAGTCTTGCATTGGAGATTGATTCTCCTAGACTTGTGCACTCATTTGAAATTTCATAAATTTTAGCAAAGATATGAAACCATGTCCTCAGTCTCTTCCATTCGAAGTATTTCAAACATGTCTGTTAAAATTCTAAGCCTAGTAGCCTTTACACTTGGTGCTCCCTCACACTCTGATAAGGGAACTAATAAGAGAAAGAAAAGGAATCGGTAAAAATTCAGCAACACTACGAGAGAAAGGAACAAACTAGGAGTAATACTCAACTAGCAATATATTATCATAAACTGATTCATAATACATCAAAGTCTCTCTTGAAACTCCTTAGACTGTGCTATTTATAGGCTACTTTAGAAGTCAAAACATTACTTATCTGGATGAGTCAAAACATGAATTAATAGAGGATTTATTGTAGGGATAAGTACTAGTAATAAACGGCTGAACTTGGACAAAGAAAACATGGGCTGAAGTTGATGATGTCCCTTCGCTCGCTCCCATTCGATGCACTAAAGGGTACCCATACGGACTGCATCAATTTCTCCGGGTGGGAAAGAACTCGTCCACGAGTTTTCTGGGTTGTCTCGATGAAACTCAGACAAGTCACAAACGTTAAACGTTGGGTGAGTGTTGATGTGTGGGGTTAGTTTAATCCTTGGAATGGGAAATCGGTACTTAACGGTAATCTTATTGGGCAACTCTTCTGGCATAACATCTTCAAACTCCATCAGAAATGGTTCCAGCTCACTAGTAAAACTAAAAGAATCCCTAGTTTTTTTAGCCACCAACATATAGAAAATACCACTTTTTATGCTTTCTTCAAGCAATTTTTGATTCCTTCTCTGAATACTACAGTCACGCTTCCCAAAATGAACAACATTGCCATATTTGTCTGCAAGAACCTGAAACTCAAAATGTTTTGGATTTTGAATGTACATTTCCAAATAAACACCATCATTTCCAAATGCTGCAGCAGCCTCACTCTTAGCTTGCTGTAACAACTTCACAAATTCTTCACGCTCTTTAGAAAGACGCATTCCACCTCCTCCACCACCTGCCATCGCCTTACTCATAACAGGGTATCCAATCTCATCCGCAACCCTGATTGCTTCTTCAGTGCTCTGTAACAGTCCTTCACTTCCTGGGACAGTTGGAACACCATCATTCTTCATGGTCTCCCTAGCAGTAGTTTTGTCACCCATGACACTGATACTGTTTGGTTCTGGACCAATAAAAGTTGATTCGATGATCTCTGCACATTTCAACAAAACTTGCATTCTCAGTAAGGAACCCATATCCAGGGTGTAACATTGTACATCCACGGCTAAGAGCAGCAGCTAGGACGCTTGGTATCACTAAGTAAGATTGATTACTCGGAGCTTCACCTATGCAAACTGCTTCATTAGCCAGCTTCACAAGAAGTGCATCCTTATGAATTGTTGAATAAACAGCAACACAAGGTATACCCAGCTCGTGATCAGTTCGTATCACATGAACAACAATTTCTCCTATGTTTGCTACCAAAATTTTATCTTGGGAAGATGCAGCACAGACAATTGCCCCTCGTTTCCCTAATTTAGGTCTAGCTATAGAAGCTAAAGCCCTCTACTGAGGAAAGTTTACCTAATTTCTGGTCAAAAAGCTACACTATGAGCTCTTGACTCCAGTTGCGTTCCCAAAGAAGAGACCAGAAGAACAAGCAGGCTTGTTGCAGACGATCATAGCTGAAGTAGAAAGAAAATTGTTGCCCTCCTCCTTTGAAGACTTCAGCATCTTTTCCTCTTTACTAGGCAATAGAATAATTTCATATTTTCCCATTTTAAAAGTATAAGTATTCACATGACCATTATGAATTACGTGCCTATCATATTGCCATGGCCTTCCTAGGAGTATATGGCACACATCCATTGGAACAACATCACACCAAATTTTATCATGGTAATTTTTTCCCATAGAAAATGAAACAAGACAACGCTTGGTAACTTTTACCTCATTTCCTTTCTTGAACCATGCAATCCGGTATGGCTTAGGATAAGGTTCTGTTGGAAGATTGAGCTTGCTCACCATCTCTTGCGACATAATATTTTCACAGCTACCACCATCAATAACTATAGTGCAAACCTTTCCATTAGACTTGCATCGAGTCTTGAAAATATTGGAGCGGAGCCAATCTTCATCATCGTCAACCTTGGGAGTGGCAAGAGCTCTTTGGATCATCAAGCTTTCACCTTCTTCGGGCTCAATATCCTCTCGCTCAACACCCTCTTCCTCGTCATATACCGGCTGCCTTTCAACTTCCTCCTCAAAATATTCATCACCGAAAGCAACGACATGTCGTTTGGGACAGTTGCTCATACGATGACCAACTTGACCACACTTGAAGCATCCAATTGGGTTATTGGAGCGACTAGACTGTCCTCCTATGTGGTTAGCAGCAGCTGACTTTTCTGAAGGTTCACCAAAATTTCTAGCCTTTGAAGTTGCTTGTTCATTCTTTGATGGCTCTCCCTTTGAGGAAGGGTATAGGCTGCGTACATCTACATACTTTTTACCAACAATTCGAGCAAGCTTAGCCTCCACCTTTAAAGCCAATTGATAAGCATCTTCAACCTTCCATAGCCTTTGCATTTCTACTTCGTCACGAATGGAAATTCGCAGACCGCCCACGTACCTTGCTACCAATTGTTCTTCATTTTCTTGTACATCATTGCGAGCCATCAACTTGTAGAATTCATCTGTATACTCCAGCACACTCTTGGACTCTTGGCGAAGGTGGTTGAATTGTGAAAAGATTGTTTGAGTAAAATCCACAGGAAGGAATTTCTCCTTAAGCCTGGACTTCATCTTCTCCCACGATGTGATCTTGGGCTTTCCTTTTCTGATTCTCATCTCTTGAACTTTATCCCACCAAGTTGAAGCATAGCCACGCAACCTCGTTGCCACTAGCTTCACCCGTTGATGCTCAGCAGTTTCTTTGTAATCAAAGAACTTCTTAATGGCACTAAGCCAATCAAGAAACTCATCAGCCTGTAGACGACCATGGAACTCTGGAAGGTCAATCTTTAGCTTATCAGAGTCACGATCAAACCTCCTTAGCCAAGTTGCATTTCGATGTTTGGCAAAGGGATTTACATCAGACTCGTCACTAGATGAACCACCACGGCTTGACCCACCACGCTCCCTACGAGCCTCTTGGCATTCAAGTCGAAGGGTAAGGTACTCGACTTGTCTTCGAAGTGCTTGAATTTCATCCTCGCGTTCATCTCTCATGTCACACATCATGTTACCACGCCTTCCCCTACTACGCCGTGCTGCCATGAAATTGATCAAGGAAGCAACCCAAGAACGTAGCGTAGGCTCTGATACCAAATGATAAGGGAACTATTAAGAGAAAGAAAAGGAATTGGTAAAAATTTAGCAACACTACGAGAGAAAGGAACAAACTAGGAGTAATACTCAACTAGCAATATATTATCATAAACTGATTCATAATACATCAAAGTCTCCCTTGAAACTCCTTAGACTGTGCTATTTATAGGCTACTTTAGAAGGCAAAACATTACTTATTTGGATGAGTCAAAACATGAATTAATAGAGTATTTATTGTAGGGATAAGTACTAGTAATAAACGGCTGAACTTGGACAAAGAAAACATGGACTGAACTTGATGATGTCCCTTCGCTCGCTCCCATACGATGCACTAAAGGGTACCCATACGGACTGTATCACATTGTGATTGCAAAATATCCCAAGCGCTTTAGCAATACTTTCATTAGTGATAAGCTTGTACATATTTCCAGAAACATGGCTGGAAATAGCACCCATTGCTTTCGAATTATAATTAGCAGAATGTATTTCTTCAAGAGTCCATTGCTCTTCAGGTTTCCTTTCGAAAATAGACTCACCAACACCAGAAGCAGGCTTCTTCTCCACAGTAGGAGGTTGCCATGCAACAAGGATACACATCCAAGCCCTTTCATCAATACCTTTGATGTAATTACGCATCTTAGACTTCCAAAGAGAATAATTAGTGCCATCCAAGACAGGAGGCCTGTTTTGATGATTTTGGCATTCCATAATGACTACACTTTCTGGATCAACACTCAGTAATATATCGAGAGTTGGCTCTGATACCAATTGAAAGTTTCGTGTAGCTAGGAAGCTTCAAACAACTCAACAGAATACGGATGTGAGTACAGATGTGTCTCACAACTGTCCACACATCCACAAATAATGCAGCGGAATAAATAAATAACACAAGGGTTATATACGCTTACTGATCTTGAGATCAGCAAACTAGGCTTACGCCCAAAAACTTTTCACTATAAAAACTTTTGTTGCTTACAAAAATATGAATAAGTGAAAAACTAAAAGACGAAAATACTAAATGAGTTCTAATCACCTTCTACGACAAGAACAGTACCCCTTTCCCAAGTAGATCCTATTCTAGTCAGAAGTAAAACAAAGAACTCGATTAAAACCTAGATGTGAGTTCGGATGTATGTCACAACCTTCACTCACAACCTAAAACAACAATGTTGAAAAACTGTGAAGACAAAGTATTTTTCTCTCTTTTAGTCGTGTCTTCTCTTGTGCTGATGTCCTTGTATTTATATGCACCATGGAGAAGATCTTCACGTAATCAACAGCATTCCTTTGTGAGATCTCAAAACCTAGAATGTTAGTAGGTTAGTCCTAATGTAAAACAATGTACATAAATAAAAGATATTTATTCTATTTACAAAGTCCTTGTCAAAGTAGTACACAATAAATCATTCATGAAAGTCCCAAAATCAACTTACCATCTTTGATGTAATTTCGAAAATAAGGAAACAATATTTATTCCCTAAAAACTCACGTTTTCACCTTGAAGTTGAATTGCATAAATTTAACCAAAACAAATCTAATGCTAATCATATATACCTTCCTAAATTAATACACCAACTAAATATTACGTGATAAAGTGATAAAGTCAAAAGATTGAGCCGTTTATATCTCGAATTACGGCTGTGGTTTAACAACTACCACTGCAATATTTGCAATATTAATAGTAACACTCGCATTCTTTCTTTCCAAAGAGCACTAACACTATTCAAAGGTTATGAGCAACAAAAGATTATACTAAAAAGACTTTTCAGAATCCACCAAAAATTATGAGCAACAAAAGAAGAAATTCTTGCCAAGGCTTAAAATTACATCCAAGAAGTCTGAGTTTTTACCATCACAAGATATGCTTATCTATAGTATAAATCACACCTCCACTATCTATAGTACTTTGAACAGTTCCATCTGCTGAATTTCCCATTTTGTCCTCATTAAGTTTTCCCTTTCCCATTTTGCCCTTTAAAAAAAAAATTAATAAAAAAAAAAAACGTGTCCTCGGACACGGGCTTAATTAAAAAAAAAAATGTGTCCTCGAACACGGGCTTTTACTAGTATACGATAAATAGAACATCACACTATTCCATAGGTAAAATATGCAAGAATGAAAGCAATGGAAAATCAAAAGTTGATGATAAAGCGAATGCATATACCGTCTTTACCAAAATTGCCTTATCTCTCTTTCTACCGATTTTATTTTGTGAAAGTAGACACACCGATCTTTCAAACGGATACTTTTACAGAACATTTTATTCTTAAAGTGGACTAAAATCTGGTTTCCCCAATTTGACAAATCTGCTTCATTTAATCTATTTGTCTGACCTTTGCTTTGATTCAGTGGATTTGTTCCCTATAGATGCTCCTGTGTCACTTGCACTCAGTAACAAAAATTCGAGAAGATAGTTATTCGTACTAAAAATGCTTACATAATACGGCGGCTTCATACAAATTACACGGAAGGAAAAAACAACTTAAATTCACCGAAAACAATTCTAAGAACACAGAGAGATTCAACTTTAGAAGTTTGGATCCGTGAAACTAAGAACAAGGAGTTGCGATTAAAGACAAGCTGTTCTTTTTTTTTGACAGTTTTTCCAAAAACCTCACTCATGTCAAGATCCTTTGGCTTCATTCCATTTGGGAGTTTCCAATCAAAATGGTAAAAAAGTTGCGCAAGAACAAGTTCAAGAGTAGCCATAGCAAATGATATGCCCGTACACATTCTCCGTCCTGCCCCGAATGGGGTATACTCAAAGTTAACTCCTTTAAAATCTAACGAAGAGTTTTCAAATCTTTCGGGGGAAAAGCTCTCTGGGTCATCCCAATATTCAGGATCTCTTGCAATGGCCGAAAGGTTGATTAAGATATTAGTTTTTTCCGGTATTGTGTAACCTTCAATCTCAAATTGCTCTCTGCTTTGCCGGGGTAGAATTGCAAAAGGGTTTCGCAATCGCAAAGTTTCTTTGATCACCATCTTTAGGTAACTACACTGTTGAAGATCTTTCTCGTCCACCATTTTCTTTCCGGCAACGACTTTTCTCAGTTCAGCTTGTGCTTTCTCCATCACTCTAGGGTTTCTTATTATTTCGGACATTGCCCATTCTAATGCTGTTGCACTAGTTTCCGTCCCTCCTCCAAAGATGTCCTGCACCATGCACATATAGATGTATAAAAATGTGACGGTTGACTTACTAACATGTTTACATACTCAGTGTATGGGATGACATGGATCTCGAACTGCTCACTACTAGAAAATGTCTTTTATATGCTATTTGTTTGAGACGTCAATTTTTAATAGTCTTCATTTTAACATTTTTTGGACAAATTATTCTCAAATAGTCTATTGTGGGACATCATTTTCCTAACTGTCTATATTTTGGGACAACATTTTCAAATGTTCCCTATTTTAACATGTTATATTTATCCAGAGACTGTAATTTCTTTGTCTATAAAATATTTGTGACACTCACTTAATAAGTCACCTATTTAGTCAGTTTTATCCTAAATTCAAACAGAGACGGATTTAGAGGCTATTTAAGGTAGTAAACAGACGTGTCAATAGCTACGTGTTATAATAGTGTTGCGGGCAAGAAATTTGTTTCATGCGCCGAAAAGTGTGTTTGAGATTTAATCATATCTCCCCTTTTGCGAGATATGAGGTTGAGATTTATTGTGAATAATCGTATAAATCTCGATAACACATCTCGTTAAAGGGTTGATTTAGCTAATTCGAGCATCCATGCTCCGCAGCAGTAGTTACTCGTCCGGGATTAAACACTCACATACATATATGTAAGCTTTTAAATTTGCAAAATAAATATTGTACTCGCACTGTTCCAAACTATTTTTTGCCATTAAATTTAATGACCTTTTAAAACTTATCAATCAATAAAAATTGTGTCCCTAAATGTTTTTTTCGTAATTCATTATATACAACTAAAATTTTGAAATTCATTATTTACGACTAAAATTTTGAAAGTGAATAGAAAGCATGTTTAAGATTTTTTTTTCTGTTAAAATTCAACATTCTTAAAATGATACTTAAATTTAAAATGATCATTTATTTTGGGACGTAGGGAGTAATATGATATTTTTAAGGGTGGAAATTCATTTAAAGACTAACTTTTACCAAAAAAAAATAATAATAATTCCCTTGACTAAATTATTTACAAAAAATGACAAATATTTAGGAACAGAAAGTTACCATAATAACGCCCTTGATGTTGTCAAGTGTGAAATTAGGGAGCTCTAAGGCACCAGTCTCCTTAACCCTCAAGAGAACATCTACTAGATCTTCATCCTCTTCTTTGATTTTGCCAATATTCTTTCTATGATCATCAATAATTTCATCCAAAACTCTATCTAGCTTTTTATGTGTTTTCCTCACTTTAGACATCATTCCATTAAAGGTAGAAATCCATTTAAAAGATGGGAACAAATCAGCTGCTTCAAGACCTCCAAGGAACCCTACTAACTCCAAAATTACGGCAATAGCTTCTTCTTGTTGTTTGCATTTGCTTCCAAATACTGATCTACAAGAAATTACATTCACCAACGAGTAAATCATTTCACCAAGATTTACCGGTGATCCAGAAGATGACCTAATGGACTCAACAGCCCGCGACACCTCTTCTTGGCGTATTAGGCGAAATGACTGGACTTTTTTAGCACTCAAGACTTCCAAAATGCAAATCTTGTTCATTTGTCTCCATAATTTACCATATGGGGAGAAAATGATGTCTCCATTATTATATAAGACAACTTTTGTAGCAAGAGAGTCGGGCCTATTTGCTACGGCTAGATCATTGTTCTTAAGAACCTCCTTTGCGAGCCGAGCAGATGATATGACAACGGTTGAGATTTCACCAAGTTGCAGATGCATGATTGGTCCATGTTTCTTGGCTAATTCCCTGAAAACATGATGTGGTAATGAAGAACCAACCAAGTGAGGCAAGTTTCCAATGATTGGAAACTTCCACGGCCCCGGCGGAAGTTTCTTTTGTGCTTGTGTGCTTTTCGTAATCGTTCTGCAGATTTGTATGATTAGGAGGAGGAAGAAGAAGAAAGGGATAATAGGGAAGATGAAATTGATACCAAAGATCTCCATTGTTGAATTCAAAGAGATTGGAAAGAAAAATGTGTGCTATTTTGAGTGTTCACTTTCCCTTTTATTGTGAAACAAGTTATGCTGTTTTGTTTCCTAGGGAGTAATTTGATCACCAAATCTGATGCTGTTTTGTTTCTTTAGGTAGTAATTTGAACAATTAATTGTGTCTTCATATGTCTGCTGATATGCAATAATTAAGACTAGATTGGAACTATTGTTTATTTTATTGCGTTTGTTATAATATTGATGCATCCGTAGGTTATGATAGGCATGAGTAAAAAAATCAAAAATGGTTCAACTTTGAAATATGAAGCATGACATATGCTTCTCAACACCATTTCACGCAAATATGCTCGTGTATGAACATTTAATTGGGGAAATACGATCAAAACTAACTTTCCGTCAAATTTTTAACAGAATTGCTAACTAAGATAACTTTAAGGTAGTTTCACACATACACATGGATTAATTTTCCAAATAAGCATGCTGAATACACATTTCACACATATATAATTATTATTTTTATTAAAAGATATTTTTACTTTGATTTATAATAGTCAATTTAATTAATTTTTAAACATTTAATTATCTTAATGAATTCTAAATCGTTATTAATAGTATTTTAGTAGTGCATCATAATTTGTAAAATTTTATGAAGATGATTAAATTTTTATATGATGATGTTGATCAAAAGTCATAAATTCAATGTTTATAAGTTAATTAAATGTATAAATAACCTCCTCCCATTTAAATATTCTCTAATCTCTAAGTATGTTCTAGATAACCCACAATTTAATTTATAAATAACCTCCTCCCATTAAAGTGAAATTATCTTCATTTAAAAAAAAAATTTATAAACGAATTAAATTGATTGTTATAAATTAAAGTGATATTATCTTTTTTTAAAATAATAATAATAATATTTGTGTGAAATGTATAGTCAATATGCTTATTTGGCGCAAATTTAATCCCCGTGTATGTATGAAATTACCATAAAGCAGTTTTAGTCGGGTGAGTCTGTTAAAAAATTATCGAAAAGTTAATTTTGGTCATATTTTCTCTAATTAAATATTCATACAAGGATGTGCGAAAAATGAAGCTGAAGAGCAAATATATGTCCAATCCCTAAGAAGAGCAAATATACGTCCAATCCCTATGTACTGGAGCAAAAATATTATATTCCTCTTGCATAATATAATGGTATAAGATGCCACGTACTATATCTTTAATTATATTTCAGTCATGTGGTTAAAATTAATTAGATAATATGAGGGACTCATCAAAATCTTATTCATTTTTAATCATTTTGATGATCATTGAGTATCTCTGAAATCTACAGAGTTTGAACGCATGGCAGTCGAATTAACCATTGTATCTCATCCATTGTAATATATAACTAGGGAGCAAAAAATTAAAATATTACTTTTTAAATAATTATTTACCAAAATAACATCAAAAAAAACTTATTTATCAAAATAACACTTTTTTTGAAAACCGGCACTCCGTATTACGGTTTTAAAGAAAATCCGGAATTACTAATTCCGGTTTTAAAAATCTTTTTTTTTTTTTTTTTGGTAAATCCGGAACCTCTACTTCCGGTTTTAAAAATCAATTTTTTTTTTTGTTAAATCCGGAACATCTATTGCCGGTTTTAAAAATAATTTTTTTTTTGGTTATGTCGTGTCTGTCAGAGAGAGAGAGAGTAATTATTTTTATTTTTTTTATTTTGTAATCCGGCACTTGGTGTGCCGGTTTTAAAAAATTGTAAATTCTGACAATCCTATACTTGCGAGGAGTGAAATTCCGGCACACAATCGTACATATATATGGAACTTTGTAACAATGCATAGCTTATAAGTAACATGAAATTTTCTACAGGAATGGCCATTGATGAGCAAACTCGACCCTGCTGTATATGGACCTCCTGAATCAGGAATTACTAAGGAGATAGTAGAGCGAGAGATTGGAGGCATGACGACCCACGATCAGGTAACACAAAACTCATATTCTACTCCCTCCGTCCCAAAATGAATGTTCAATTCTTTTTCAAATTTGCTCTTGATCAATAGCAAATTTGAAAAAAAAAAAAAAATGGAAATTCAGTTGGGACAGAGATAGTACGTAAGAGTGCTATTAGAGATCCAAAAACTCATGTCATGAAAATTGATCTACTTGCAGGCTCTGCGGCAAAAGAAACTATTCATTTTGGACTACCACCAAGTGCCGGAATTTACAATTTTTTAAAACCGGCACACCAAGTGCCGGATTACAAAATAAAAAAAATAAAAATAATTACTCTCTCTCTCTGACAGACACGAGATAACCAAAAAAAAAAAAATTATTTTTAAAACCGGCAATAGATGTTCCGGATTTAACAAAAAAAAAAAAAATTGATTTTTAAAACCGGAAGTAGAGGTTCCGGATTTACCAAAAAAAAAAAAAAGATTTTTAAAACCGGAATTAGTAATTCCGGATTTTCTTTAAAACCGGAATACGGAGTGCCGGTTTTCAAAAAAAGTGTTATTTTGGTAAATAAGTTTTTTTTGATATTATTTTGGTAAATAATTATTTAAAAAGTAATATTTTGATTTTTTGCTCTATAACTAGCCTATATAAATTGTAACTTATGTGTTATAGTACTCTATGCATGTAACTAGCCAACTTATAACATGTAACTCATGTTAGGGTTAATTTGAACATTTTCTCCCGCTCAAGTCTCGTCTATTGACTTCAGCATTGATTGTGTGACTGAGCCCACTCGACCATTATGCATAAATTGTAACTTATGTGTTATAGTACTCATGCATGTAACTAGCCAACTTATAACATGTAACTCATGTTAGGGTTAATTTGAACATTTTCTTTCGCTCAAGTCTCGTCTATTGACTTCAGCATTGATTGTGTGACTGGGCCCACTCGACCATTATGCACTCATAATGTCTTTGCATGCCCCAGATCGCCCGGCCCCACTTTAGTTGAATAAAAAAAAATCAAGTCTTTTTCACTACCGATTTTTAAGGATGAACGTAACCGAATACAGTGTTTCGTTTTTCATAGATTAGATTAATTTGCTGATCATGCATACGACATAAATAAACTAAATATCCGATGCTTTGGCCAAAAGTTTAAGCTAAATATTTCCATTGTTGATATTTTTTATGAATGTTAAACCAAGTGATGCATCAATAGTTAAAGCAATTAGAATAAACACTAGTTGCAATTTCGTCTTTATTATTGTATCTCAAATATATATATTAAGACAAAATTACATATTCAAATTTTACTCACCTAGGAATCAAAAAAGCGAAATATGTGTTTTTTATAGCAACTAGCCTCCAAAATATGTCCACTTCTCCAACTTTAATCTGATGTTTTTTAAGGATGAACGTAACCGAATAAAGTGTTGCGTTTTTCATAAATTAGATTAATCTGCTGATAATGCATACGACATAAATAAATTAAATATCAGTTGGAGAATATGGTGGAGCGAGATGGATCGGACCGAGTGAAACGGATCTAGACCGATGGAGCGGACCGAGTTTGCAAGGAAATACTTGTTTCCTAATGTTAGCTTTGTATTTTAGGAAGACTCCTTAATTAAGAAGGAAAGTAAAATATGTAGCTAGAATAAGAATCCTAGTCAAAGAAGAATTATTGTGTATACATAGGATTGTATCTCCTATTAGAATTAGGACTCTAAAATTAGTATAAATAGGTGTTTTGGACAATTGTAAAAGAGGAGAGTGAAATAATATAGAAATTATAATCCTACTCCTCTCCACATTTTAACAATATCCGATGCTTTGGCCAAAAGTTTAAGCTAAATATTTCCATTGTTGATATTTTTTATGAATGTTAAGTGATGCATCAATAGTTAAAGCAATTAGAATAAACACTAGTTGCAATTTCGTCTTTATTATTGTATCTCAAATATATATATTAAGACAAAATTACATATTCAAAATTTACTCACCTAGGAATCAAACAAGCGAAATATGTGTTTTTTTATAGCAACTAGCCTCCAAAATATGTCCACTTCTCCAACTTTAATCTGATGTTTTTTAAGGATGAACGTAATCGAATACAGTGTTTCTGATGATGTCAAAATCGTCAAATCAGTCCAAATTCAAGTGATGAATGCTCCGACAATTGTGAGGCCTGAAAATAAGAGAAAACACATAAACTAAGCCGGGGCGGATCCGGCTAAAGGCTCTCCGGCGTGAGAGTAAGTTCACGATTTGTATGTGAGAAATCAAATTGACAGAGTTTCTCCTATGTAAAAAGTAACGTACCAAATAATGAGCCATGAGGCTTGTATTTATAGGGATGGATTGATAGAATCCATGTTGGAGTGAACTTGTAAAGAGATAAGATATAATCTTAAGAGAATTATATCTGCTAAAGAGTCATTGTTTGACTTGGATTGGTGTTGATAATTGTAATCCTAATTGGATCATGACTGTAGAATCCTTGTTTGATAAGGACTGTGTAATCTGCTAGCCGGAACGCCGAGGAACAGAAATGTTTTATCTCGGCCTTGGAAAGTAGGCCGAGGTGAATGATTCTGCTTCCTCGTTATTTGGTGCTTGGCCGGCAAGGTAACATGCCGGGGTAAATGATTTTGTTTCCTCGTCACTTGATGATATGCCGAGGTACCAACTTTTATCTCCTCGTCACTTGTGACATCTCGGGATATGACAGCCCATGCATGATGATATAATGTCGAGGTGGATGATCCTCGTTATACGAGGAAAGTGTTCCTCGGCCCTGATACTTGTGTGTTGGATTATGTTTATGGCCCAATCCATTTGGGCCCAGCTTGAACAAGCCCATACTCGTATCTCGATTTATACCGTTCAGTGGCCCCCGACTTTCTAGCTCGGCTTAGGACGAGTAGAAAGTCATCTCGTCCTCGGCTTATAGGATACGAACAGGTTTTGACACGTCTCCTCGGCGTCTCTTCATTATCTGACGGTTAATATTCTCATGATTATACGGGGTCCCCCATGTCTTGTCACGCTTTGGAAATCGTTACCAGCATTTAATTTAGGGGGCGCCAGACCCGGATTTTTGCTTTACCCATGGGTTTGACCCGATTAAGGGGTTATAAAAAGCTAAAACCCTTCTCATTTCACTCTTTACAGACCCCAAGCATTTGAGAGAGAATAGCACGGTTCAGGCGACAAACATTCCGGCGATCTTAATCTTGTTCAAACCCAGTTTCCGGCGAAGGTCTATTTCTCCGGCGGTGTTGATTTCATAGCGACTCCAACAGTTCCTGTAAACTCAGGTATGAAATTCCTTCCTTTTTATGCATTTCGCTCCTGATTTTGATCATTCTAGGGTTTTTAGGAGAAATTGTGGATGAGTCAAGAAAATGAATTGCATTTGTTGAAGATTGAAGCTTTTCTTCATAAATCTCTGTCTTTAACTCCCAAAACTTCAAGTCCTTGATTTTCTTTGCATTTTGTTGTACTTCTTTGAATATTGAATGAACTCCCCCTTTAATCTTTGATTCCCCTTAGCAATGGCACGTTCTTGGGACCATTCCCCCCGATTCCGTTACGGATATCACACCGGCAACCTGAGGGTTTATCGGAGGGAGAGAGGTCCATGGTTGATGCTCACCTTGGATGTCATAGGAAAGATGTTGAGGGGTTATGGCCGTACCCGGATGTTCATCCAATACCCCGATAGCACAAGAATAGATCGAATTGATTCGTCAACTCGTAATATTGTGTTGCTTGAGAATAGGGCCGAGATAGTGGAGCACATCGAACTATTTTATCCGGCCTCAGATCGTGAAATGCGTGAGCGTCTGAGTGGTAAGGCTCCCTCCTCGGCCTTATGAAATAACGAGGAGGGGAATCTCCCTTCCCCATCCTGAGATCAGCCATCGACGAGGTAACTAACTTTGTCCCCTCGTCCTTATGCAAATATGACGGGAAAAGAAGGAGAGCCCTCCTCGTCCACCAGCATAGTTGATGCCTTTGTGGAAGGTGCCCAGGCTGATGCCCGCCTGGTTCTAAGAAGGGGAGGCCGAGGAAAAGGAGGCCTAGGTACAGGAAAGCGACAAGAGAGGGCCCCCAGGGCCGGGGATCCCATGCTGGAAAAGCTATACTCCAAATACGGGGTAGATAAATCTGAGTACAGGTTAACTTATATGGGCAAGCTTGAGCTTAAGACGAAGAAGGAAGAGGAGAGCTTTTATTACAATCAAGATTATGTCCATTTCTACTTCAAACAGTTTCAACAGGGGCTTCGTCTTCCCTTGGACCCCTTCATCTGTGAATTTTTGGACGATGTAAGGGCAGTGCCGGCCATGCTAGGAGCTAATGGTGCCCGGGTTTTGGTTAGCTTTATTGTCCTCTGCCGTAGCTTAGGGTATGAGCCGACCATGGGAGCCTTTCGGCATTTCTATAATGTCCAATTTGTCAAGGAAAGTTGGCTCCTCGTCATTAGGAGTGCATCCACAAAACCAAAGCTGCTTCTCCCCATGTCTAGCAAAGTCGCAGGCTGGGATAACCACGTCATCAGGGTTGAGAGTCGCCAAGGTTGGGAGTTCCAATCTCCTTGCAAGGATCCAACTTCGTCATTCCCTGTCCAACAATATGAGTGGACTCAGGCTTTAATCAAGCGTTTGGAGACATTTGCCGAGGTGGGGGTCCTTGATTGGTCGGTGATAGAATCTTCAGATCATTACTATATTCAGGCGGGTCTGATGCCGGGGAAGAAGGACGGGGTATCTCCCCTCGTCACCGTAAAGAGGGGGAGGCGCTTTAACGACTGGACAATTCACCCCGGCCTTGTATTTCATGAGGATTGTACTACGTGCAAGTCCCATCCCCCGGACCAATGTCTGGAAGAGATAAACATAGTTGGATGTAAATATTTAACTCTTGATACTTGGTTATTTTTTGGATGTTCCTTCTTCTGCTCGTATTTGACCTCCTCGTCTTTTTCTTTGCAGATCTAACCCCTGAGGAAGAGGCCGAAATGTCTACGAGAAGGTTGAGCCCCATGGAACTGGTGAAGCAAAAGAGGAAGCTGAGCAAGAAATCGGGCTTGGTGGAGAGACGGGAGGAAGCCAATGCCCGTAACTTGGTGCTTAATGTGCAGGGTGACCAACCCCTTCCCCTCAAACTGCATGGGGAGGTAAATGCCGAGGAAGCGGCGACTGAGGAACAAACCAACCCATCAACTGTAGAGGGGCATAGCCTCCATGTTGATGCCGAGGAAGTGGAGACCGAGGTGACCAACCTCGTACCTAGGCACTCTGGCTCCAAGAGAGCCCAAGCTGCTAGTGCTGAGGAGCCTGCAGCCAAGAGGGCAACTGTTGGTGGGACTTCCACTCCTGAGGCTCCTCCTCCCTTGACCATCCAAACCGCCAAGACTCAGGCTGATGCAGAGAAGCTTGCTCAGCTCATGGTGGAAAATGTCCCTCGTCTAAAGGGCCTTCCTGTGCTAGACAGGAAGAGTTACATGATGAAGTTGGGCCGAGCTCCCATCCAAAGGGCCTTGGATGAGGATGTATATGACACCCTGGTGAAGGGGAAGGCGAGCAGGGACCATTTGCTCTGCCGTAAGGGACTCATGTTGGCTGAGGTAGTGATCTCGTACTTTTAACTTTGTTGTTTTTACTTGTGATTGCTCATGGTTCTAATACAAGTTTTCCTTGCAGCAAGCTAGCATTGCGGCCTATGAGGATGTCTTGGCCAAGGCCCAAGAGAAACGAGTGGTTGATGCCAAAGCTGCTCTGAAGACGAGTGAAGTCCGAGCGGCTAACTTGGCTGAACTCTTGAAGGCCAAAGAAGCCGAGCTTGAAGCTGCTCAGGCCAAGGTTGAGGCCGAGGTAAAGAGAGCCGAGGAAGCTCGTGCTCAGGCCAAGGATACCCGAGATAAAGCCGAGGAACAACTCCGGCTGAAAAATGCTGAGGTGGAGGAGGCAAAGAAGGCTAAGGCCGAGGTCCAAACAAGGGCCGAGGAGGCTGAAGCAAAGTGCCGAGGGTTTGAGGCTACCCTTCCTGTTAGGGAAGAGGAGGCTGTTGCCCGATTTAAAGAAAGCCAGGCCTTCAAGGATGCCATGATGGCTAGTTCGGCCTTTCAAGACGCCGTGGATGAGCAAACAGCCACCATGTTTGAAGATGGTTATCTCCACCTGGCCCGAAGTATCTTGGCTGACCCCTCCACCGGCTTGGATATTAACAAGGTGGATATGTTGATATGCCGGGATCAGTATGGCGAAGAAGTTAGGGCCCTCCACCACTTGGTTCCCTTCTCTGAAAACAACTTGGAGATAATAGCTGAGAAGGATGCCCAAGCTTGTCGAGAAGTGTGGAGGCCGGCTTCTGTCGTCCCCGGTAATATCAAGGCCTTGGTGGAGGCAATCCAGGATGCGGGGGAGCCTGAGGCCATGGAAGCCGAGGTGGGAGGAGAGGAGGCAGAGAAGGATGATGCCCATGCTGACCAAACTATCCTTCCTCCCCCCGGCTCTATGGCGGAGGACTGGCTTGATAAGCCTTTTAATGATGATCAGTAGATTTAGGATAGATTTTCCTTTCTCTTTTCTGTAATAGATGATAGGACTTGTAATTTTCCTTGAATATCAATGAAAAGTCCTTTGTTTTAGTTCATATTGTTTCAATGAATTGATTGTGTCTGTTCATATGCTAGGCATAAAACTTGTGAAGGTGGGATCCGAGGAGGGTCCCTCGTTTCCTAATTGTTGAGCAAGTGATTTGGCTGAGGAAGGACTCCTTGGCTTTAACTGTACTCTCTTAAGTCATATAGGCCGAGGAAGATGACTCGTGCACAGGTTTTAGACGTGATGCCTTCTAGTCGTAGTGACAGGGTGTTCCCTTGTCTTGACGTGAGGCAAGTCATTATGCCGAGGAAGGACTCCTCAGGTCTGACTGTTGGTTTATAATCCTGAATCAAGGCAGACCCTTGATAGGATGTAAAGACATCAGGCCAAGGAGGACCCTTGGTCTTGACTGTGATTTGTAATCCTAGGTCAAGGCGAACCCTTGTTAGGATGTGAAGTCATTAGGCCAAGGAGGACCCTTGGTCTTGACTGTGATTGGCAATCCTAGGTCAAGGCGGACCCTTGTTAGGATGTAAAGTCATTAGGCCAAGGAGGACCCTTGGTCTTGACTGTGATTGGTAATCCTAGGTCAAGGTGGACCCTTGTTAGGATGTAAAGTCATTAGGCCAAGGAGGACCCTTGGTCTTGACTGTGATTGGTAATCCTAGGTCAAGGTGGACCCTTGTTAGGATGTAAAGTCATTAGGCCAAGGAGGACCCTTAGTCTTGACTGTGATTTGTAATCCTAGGTCAAGGCGGACCCTTGTTAGGATGTACAGTGTATGATTCGAAGAGTCGGGGATAAGGTCCTCATCTTCTGGTGTTTGTGTGAAGAGTTGATAGTTGTTTTGCGTGTTTGAGGAAACTGCTTTCATAAAACTGAAATGCGATTACATCGAACTGCAATCCTATCAACTAACAAAAATAAAAGACAGAAAACAAGAAACTAATCTACTGTAAAATAAACTAGACTAGTGATAATATTTTCTAAGGTTGTCGGAGTGCCATGGATGCTTGAGATCTTTCCCCTCCTTGGTCTTCAATCTATAGGTCCCTTCTCGAATGACTTGAGTGATGATGTAGGGGCCTTCCCAATTTGGGGAGAGCTTGTTTTGTTCTGCCTTCCGACCAGTAGCCTCAATCTTTCTAAGTACCCAATCACCTACTTGGAATACTCTTCTGATGACCCTTTTTTCGTGGTATGCCTTGGTCCTTTGCTTGTAATTTACCATCCTCATCTGCGCGGCTAGTCGTTTTTCATCTATGAGGTCTAGGTCTAGGAGCCTATTAACCTTGTTGACTTGCTCATCATAATGGGAGTTTCTCACAGTAGGGATGGCCATCTCCGCTGGTGCCATAGCCTCAGAACCGAAGGTTAGTGCGAATGGGGTTTCCCCGGGTGGTTGTGCGAACAGCCCATAAGGCTAGGGGAAGTTCGTCCAACCATCTACCCTCGCGTCCCTCAAGGTTCTTGGTAAGGGCGGTTAGGACCAGTTTGTTGGCTGCTTGTGCTTGACCGTTGCCTTGTGGTCTGCTAACTGAAGATTTTGCATGACGGACTTTTACTCTTTCCAACTCTGTAGTAAATGCCGTAGAAAATTGCAGTCCATGATCAGAGACAATTGTATGTGGAAGGCCGAATCTGCACCAGATGTTGTCATGGACAAAGTTGATTGCGTTCTCTTCCGTTATCTTGGCTAATGCCTTGGCTTCTATCCACTTGGAGAAGTAATCAACAGCTACTATCACGTACTTGCAATTACCACGGGTGGGAGGAAAGGGTCCGATGATATCGATCCCCCACATATCAAATGGCCACGTAGGTATTACAAGTGTTTGCTCAATTGTCGGTAGTCTAGGAATGTCAGAGAATCTTTGGCACTTGTCACATTTTCTAACATAGGAGTGCGCGTCTTCCCTTAGGTTTGGCCAGTAGTAACCTAGCGATATGATCTTGTCAGCTAAGGTTCTGGCCCCCGGGTGTCCGCCACAAACGCCTTCATGTACTTCTGCCAAGAGGTTCTCAATTTCCTTGGGATAGACACACCTTAGCAGGGGCTTCGTGAAAGATCTTCGGTAGAGGACTCCGCTCATTACCATGAACCTTGGAGACCTCTTCTTGATGAGTTTAGCTTGAGCTTCATCTTCGGGGAGTTTCTCCTTCTCAATGTATTCAATGTAGTCATCGATCCAGCATCTCTCCTCTCCATCTAAGAGCATGACATGTAGTCTTTCGTAAGCAGGTTCCTCGGCATAAACTACATATGGACTAGTTTTAGACACGTCCATGGTTGCCAGTTTGGAGAGAACGTCTGCGACTTGGTTATCTTCCCTGCCAATTTGTTTGAGCTCGAAAAATTCCATCTTCTTCGTCATATCTAGGACCAGGTCTCTATATTTGGCAAGGGTGGTGTCTTGGGCATTATACTCTCCCTTTACTTGTTTGACAACGAGTTGGGAGTCGCAGAAAGCCGCCACCTTAGTTGCTCCATAGAAGGAGGCTAACTCAATGCCAAATATTAGAGCTTCATATTCAGCTTGATTATTGGAGGCAGGGAACTTAAAACGGATGGCGTCTTGCGTAGTGTATTCTCCTTCTGGGCTTGCTAGTACAATTCCAGCTCCGCTTCTTTCCTTTCTGGTTGATCCGTCTGTATATAGGATCCAATAGTTGGGTGGGAGTTCAATGGGAGAGTCTTTATCCTCTGGTGTGTTTTGCTTCCGAGAGGTGGGGAGATGCTCACCCATAAAGGCAGTCTCGACCATGAAGTCAACCAAAGGCTGTGCCAGGAGGGTCTTCCTTGGTTGGTAAGTGATATCAAACTCTGTGAGAGCGATGGACCAATTAAGGAGACGTCCGGAGCCGTCCAACTTATGTAGTATCTTCTTCAATGGTTCATTTGTGTATACGGTGATAGGATGTGCAGAAAAATAGGCACGTAATTTTCTTGAGGCAATGACTAGCGCGTATGCTATCTTCTCCACATTAAAGTATCTGCTTTCCACGTCGGACAGTGCCTTAGAGACATGGTAGACAGGCTTCTGAACTCCTTCGTCATTCCGAACTAAGACAGCTGCGACAGCATAATCAGTGGCAGCTAGGAAGACATATAGCATCTCACCGGTAGTCGGACTGCTGAGCAAGGGAGGTGAACCCAAGTACTTATTCAACCGGAGGAATGCTTCAGAGCATTCGGGAGTCCAGGAGAAGCTCTTGGTACCCTTCAATACCTTGAAGAAGGGCAGTGACTTTTCGGCAGATTTGGCGATGAATCTTCCAAGGGCCGCTATTCTTCCATTTAGTCTTTGAACCTCCTTGATCGTGGTAGGTTCCTTCATGTCCATGAGCGCCTTAATTTTTTCAGGGTTGGCCTCTATTCCCCTTTGTGATACCATGAAGCCTAGGAACTTTCCAGCCGTTACTCCAAATACGCACTTGCTTGGGTTCAGCTTCATGTTGTTAGCTCGGAGGTTGTGGATTGTCTCTTCCAGGTCAGGAACATGACTGCCTTCCTTGGTCTTTATGACCATGTCATCAATATAAGCTTCCATGTTGCGACCTATTTGGCTTGCAAAAACTTGATTCACCATCCGTTGGTATGTGGCACCCGCGTTCTTGAGCCCAAAAGGCATCATGATGTAACAGTAATTTCCCCCAGGTGTTTGGAAGGCCGTCTTCTCAATGTCTTCTTCCGCCATTTTTATCTGATGGTAGCCTGAATAGGCATCTAGGAAGCTGAGAGTTTGGTGTCCAGCAATGGAGTCAACCAACTTGTCAATTCTGGGGAGAGGATAGCTGTCCTTGGGGCAGACCTTGTTTAGATCAGTAAAGTCTATGCACATACGCCATTTCCCATTTTGCTTCTTCACCATAACTACATTGGCCAACCAAACGGGGTACTTGACTTCACGAATTATTCCGGCGCTTAGTAATTTCTGCACCTCTTCTTTTATAGCTTCCTCCTTGTCTCTTGCAAAATTTCTCCTTGTCTGGGAGATAGTCTTCGCTAAAGGATCAACTTCCAGGCGGTGGAGGGCTACTTCTTCATTGATCCCCCTCATGTCTTCGACTCTCCAAGCAAAGACGTCGAGGCTGTTTTTCAAGAGGGAGATGATTTTTCTTTCTCTTCTGGAGATAGTTGACCCCCGAGCTTGATTTTTTGTTCAGGATAGTCAGGATTGATGACTACCTCTTCCAACTCATCTACAGGCTTCATTTCAGGACCATCACGGAATTCTAGAGACTCGATAATGATTTCTCTAATTCTTCTCCCTTCGTTGTCGTTCACATTGAGGCTTTCTTCCTTCATAAGTTTATCAACATCGGGGAGATTGACCTTCCCTAGGTCGTGGTTGGCCACCGAGTTTTGGCCGTTGATGAGAACAGGGTCTTCCTCGGATACGGGCGGAACTATGTCTTGGTCATCTGCAATTTCTTGGACCATAGGCTCTTCCTCAAGTACAGGTAGGACTATGCCTTGGTCATCTGCAATTTCTAGGACCATAGGCTCGTCCTCATCATCAAGCACCTCACGGATATAGCTCATTCTGGAGCTAGTTTCGATGGTTTTCTGAGACTTAAAGATCTTGATGTTTTCCTCGGGGGTATCTATCTCCACACTTTTGGATTTCTTTCTACTTTTCACGACATGTTCCAAGAAGTCTTTGGGGGTTGCCCTCGCACATCCAATCCCAGCGCGAGTGGGGAATTTAACTCGTTGATGGGGAAGGGAGGCCACCATCCCAAGTTTAGCTTGACTTGGAATGCCTATGATTGCATGATAATCACTAGTCAAATCCATGACTATGAAATTGACTGTGGCTTTGGCTTGGAAGGGATGATCACCGACTTCAAGTTCTAGCTCCACGGTCCCCTTAGCTCCAACCTTATGGTTGGTGAATCCTTCGAGCCTACCATGATATGGTTCCAGTACAGTGTCTTTCAATCCCATCTGTTGGAAAGCGGAATAATACAGAATGTCACGGGAGGCCCCCGTGTCCACAAGTAATCTTTCCGATTCCACATTGTCAATTCGACCCTTTATCACCAAGGGTTGTTCACGGGCAGCACGGCTCCCTGCCAGTTCGTTTGGTGAAAAACTGATGACCTCTTCCGCTTTATGAATCCAAGCAGGCACGTGGTAAACTTTGCTTAGTTCATGGATCTGGTCCCTCAGCTTTCTGGTGGAAGTAACTTCTTCACGGATTACGTGCAATTTGGCTCTAGGAGGCCTACGTTCTCCGTCTTCACTTTTATCATCATCTTCGCTTTCTTCTTCCTTTCGCTTCCGCTTGTTGTTGTCTTTCTTCATGACATAGCGGTCCAGCTTTCCCTCGTCAACCCACCGTTGTATTATCCTCTTTAAGGCCCAACAACCATCCGTGGTGTGGCCGTTGTCTTTGTGGAAATCACAGTATTTTGAAGCGTCACGAGGGTACTTCGATTTATCACTTAGTGGACGGGGGGAGGGAGATTTACTAGCTGCATGATTTCTGAAATGGGTTTGGTCAAGGGGGTGAATACCTCAGGTTTCTCCGTGCCTCTTGTTCTGTTCTTCCCTTTGGATCCCTTACCATTCCCATTGTCATTCTGGCAAGTGCCCGTCGTTTCGGTTTCCGTCTTGTCGCCTCCCCTTTTCTTTGTTTTATCTTCAGCCATGGAAATGGCATAAGCCACCTTGTATAGTTCAGACTTGGATTTAGGTTCCCGGGCTGAGAGTTCATAAACGAGGGGACCAGATTTTAAGCCAGAGTTGAAACAAACAATGGCCTCCCTATCAGTGAGGCTCTCTTCAACCTGGTCTGCCATTTTTCGGAACCGGTTGTAGTAGCTGAGGGTGGTCTCTCCCTTTCCCTGCTCGATGTTGGCCAAGTCGGCCAGCCTCATCTTCCTCTTACCAGCAGTGGCAAAGTGGTCCAAGAACATTCTCCTCATGCCTCTCCAGCAATCGACGCTACCTCTTTTAAGCTCACGGAACCAGGTCAAGGCTGTTTCGGAGAAGGTGCTCGCGAAAGCTTTACAGAGCAAGTCATCAGCAGTGGTGAGGAGATTCATGGTTTGTTCAAAACCTTGCACGTGGTCTTTTGCATCAGTGGTGCCATTGTACTTCTCGAAATTCGGGAGCTTGAGGTGAGGATTAGGTGGAGCCGCAGTTATCCTCAAGGAGAACGGACGAGTTGCCCAGTCATAGTCATCGTCATTGAACTTCTTTCCCATCTCCATGTCATCCAGTCTTTGCTTCAACAGCTCCCATTGCTTGGTCTCCACTCCCTTATCGCTGCTTGAGCGGGTGCTTCGTTGGGAGCTTCTGATTGATTTATCCTTGGTGCGATCATTCACCCTACTGTGCTCCGCGTCATGTCGGTGGCTGTCCCGTTTGGAGGGGGCCTTGTCACGCCTTAGTTCCAGGTCTTGACCACCAAGTATCATCCTATATGGTTCCGGGGTCCTCGGCCTAGCAAATTCACGAGCACGGGGACGGGGAGAATCCCGACAATGCCGAGGACGAGGAGAATCATGGCGGGATCGACGGGGACGAGGAGAATCAGGACGCCGAGGTGCTATGGCTAGACGAGGTGGTGACATTCGCCTGTTCAGACTGAGCCTTGTTCTTAGGTCCCTTGAGTTCACCTCCTCTTCCCTGGGAGTCAATTGGCTTCTCAGGTCAACCACCTGATCCTTCTTCTTACTGTCATGCCGAGGACGGGGAGAACCTCGGGGTGCTTGCTTTGGTAGTTCAGCGGTCTTGAGGAGAGGAGCTCGTTGCTCACCTTGTTCCCTTCCAAGAGGGTTTCCCATAGGTGGCCTAATGAATTCAGCCATGGAATGATCTGGGTCCAATTGCAAAATAGCAGCCTGTGTTTCGTACATCCTTTGCAATGTCTCCATTTGCTTATGTAACAAAGAGCGTCGGTCAATGGGTGGAGTTCCTGCTGCTTGATCGACGTCGGCATTCTTTGTCTTCTTCCTTCCCACTTGCTTCCCACGAGTACGAGTGGGCCGAGGAAGCTCGGCACCCTCTCCCTCGGCATTCGCCTGACCCTTGGAACGAAGAGTCATAGCGAGGGGAGGAGAGGCGTCTGGCTAAGGTAGAGGAGGAGGAGGAGGCAGCTCCTCGGCTCCAGTGTTCACCCCATTCACTTGGGTTGGGTCCTCAGCTGTAACACTTGTAAATTGTCCGTCCATTGTGAATCAACAACAAAGTACCAAGTGCAAATTTCCCAAAAATCACAATTTCCAATAAATCCGAATTTCTGGCCAAAATTAGTGCCAATTTTGACCACAAACGAACACCAAATCGTGATTTTTCCAACACAAAAATTTCAGGCCAAAACGGGGGTAGAATTTCACGCTAAAACGCCTCCAACTGAATCTGGGCAAATTCCGATTTGAAATTTCCAGATTCCGGCGATTTCAAGAACAGAGCCCAAACGATCCAAAAATTCCGTTCAAAGGTAGAAAAATTCCGGCAAGAAATTTGGCTTTTAGCGAGCGTTTTTCAGGCCAAACAAAGGGTGTTTGAATCGATTTCCCGGCAATGGAACCAATTGATGATGCCAAAATCGTCAAATCAGCCCAAATCCAAGCGATGAATGCTCCGGCGATTGTGAGGCCTGAAAATAAGAGAAAACACATAAACTAAGCCGGAGCGGATCCGGCTAAAGGCCCTCCGGCGTGAGAGTAAGTTCACGGTTTGTATGTGAGAAATCAAATTGACAGAGTTCCTCCTATGTAAAAAGTAACGTACCAAATAATGAGTCATGGGGCTTGTATTTATAGGGATGGATTGATTGAATTCATGTTGGAGTGAACTTGTAAAGAGATAAGATATAATCCTAAGAGAATTATATCTGCTAAAGAGTCATTGTTTGACTTGGATTGGTGTTGATAATTGTAATCCTAATTGGATCATGACTGTAGAATCCTTGTTTGATAAGGACTGTGTAATCTGCTAGCCGGAACGCCGAGGAACAGAAATGTTTTATCTCGGCCTTGGAAAGTAGGCCGAGGTGAATGATTCTGCTTCCTCGTTATTTGGTGCTTGGCCGGCAAGGTAACATGCCAGGGTAAATGATTTTGTTTCCTCGTCACTTGATGATATGCCGAGGTACCAACTTTTATCTCCTCGTCACTTGTGACATCTCGGGATATGACGGCCCATGCATGATGATATAATGTCGAGGTGGATGATCCTCGTTATACGAGGAAAGTGTTCATCGGCCCTGATACTTGTGTGTTGGATTATGTTTATGGCCCAATCCATTTGGGCCCAGCTTGAATAAGCTCATACTCGTATCTCGGTTTATACCGTTCAGTTTCGTTTTTCATAGATTAGATTAATCTGCTGATCATGCGTACGACATAAATAAATTAAATATCCGATGCTTTAGCCAAAAGTTTAAGCTAAATATTTTTTATGAATGTTAAACCAAGTGATGCATCAATAGTTAAAGCAATTAGAATAAACACTAGTTGCAATTTCGTCTTTATTATTGTATCTCAAATATATATATATATATATATATATATATATATATATATATATATATATATATATATATATATATATACTCTCTCGGTCCCATTATAAGTCACAAATTTTCCATTTTGGACGTCCCATTACAAACCACAAATTCACTATTCCCTCCACTCATTCTCTCTTCTACATTATTTTAATACTCACAACACCATTATAATTTATTATTCCCTCCACTCATTCTCTCTCCTATTTTACTTTTGCACTCACAACATTTATATCATTATTTTTTTCCTTAATCTACGCGTAAACAGTAAATTTCCTCTTTGTAATGGGTCGGAGGGAGTATATATTAAGACAAAATTACATATTCAAATTTTACTCACCTAGGAATCAAACAAGCGAAATATGTTTTTTTTATAGCAACTAGCCTCCAAAATATGTCCACTTCTCCAACTTTAATCTGCTGTTTTTCAAGGATGAACGTAACCAAATACAGTGTTTCGTTTTTCATAGATTAGATTAATCTGTTGATCATGCATACGACATAAATAAATTAAATATCCGTTGCTTTGGTCAAAAGTTTAAGCCAAATATTTCCATTGTTGATATTTTTTATGAATGTTAAACCAAGTGATGCATCACTAGTTAAACCAATTAGAATAAACATTAGTTGCAATTTCGTCTTTATTATTGTATCTCAAATATATACTCCCTCCGTCCCGTCCGAAAGGGCACTTTTGGTCAACATCAGTTAACTTTGACCCAAACATTAATGCAAATCTAAACATTATATTGAAATTTTAAAAATTGTTACTGATAAATCATTAAATGGTTTATGAATAACAATTTTTAGAATTTCAATAAAATGATTAAATTTTCATTAATGTTTAGGTCAAAGTCAACTGTTGTTGACCAAAAGTGCCCTTTCGAGCGGGACGGGGGGAGTATATATTAAGACAAAATTACATATTCAAATTTTACTCACCTAGGAATCAAACAAGCGAAATACTCCCTCCGTCCCACAATTTTATGACTTTTGCAAAATGTACGGGGATTAAGGAGAAATTATTATATTGAAAGTGTTGTGAGTGTGAAAATAAAATAGGAGAGAGAATGAGTGGAGAGAATAGTAAATTATAATGGTGATGTGAGTATTAAAATAATGTAGGAGGGAGAATGAGTGGAGGAAAAGTAAAGATTCTTTTCCATTTTGGGAAAGTTATATATTATTGTGGGACGCCCAAAATAGAAAGTTTACATATTATTGTGGGACGGAGGGAGTATGTGTTTATTTATAACAACTAGCCTCCAAAATATGTCCACTTCTCCAACTTTAATTTGATGTTTTTTAAGGATGAACGTACGTAACCCGAATGCAGTGTTTCGTTTTTCATAGATTAGATTAATCTGCTGATCATGCATACGACATAAATAAATTAAATATCCGATGATTTGGCCAAAAGTTTAAGCTAAATATTTCCATTGTTGATATTTTTTATGAATGTTAAACCAAGTGATGCATCAAATTAATGCAAATCTAAATATTATATTGAAATTTTAAAAATTGTTACTGATAAATCATTAAATGGTTTATGAATAACAATTTTTAGAATTTCAATAAAATGATTAAATTTTCATTAATGTTTAGGTCAAAGTCAACTGTTGTTGACCAAAAGTGCCCTTTCGGGGGGAGTATATATTAAGACAAAATTACATATTCAAATTTTACTCACCTAGGAATCAAACAAGCGAAATATGTGTTTATTTATAACAACTAGCCTCCAAAATATGTCCACTTCTCCAACTTTAATTTGATGTTTTTTAAGGATGAACGTACTTAACCCGAATGCAGTGTTTCGTTTTTCATAGATTAGATTAATCTGCTGATCATGCATACGACATAAATAAATTAAATATCCGATGCTTTGGCCAAAAGTTTAAGCTAAATATTTCCATTGTTGATATTTTTTATGAATGTTAAACCAAGTGATGCATCAATAGTTAAAGCAATTAGAATAAACACTAGTTGCAATTTCGTCTTTATTATTGTATCTCAAATATATATATTAAGACAAAATTACATATTCAAATTATGCTCACCTAGGAATCAAAGAAGCGAAATATGTGTTTTTTTATAACAACTGGCCTCCAAAATATGTCCACTTCTCCAACTTTAAGATAAGAAGGGACGGAGCCAGCCCTAAAATTTATAACTTAGGGTCCGCTCCCGAGTTTGTTAAGGAGAGAAAGGAAAGAAAGAGGAGAGAAGAGAAGAGAAAAGAAAAGAAGAGAAAGGAATTCGATTACTTCCTTCCTAAATAAACTCGGGAGCAAGTGATGGGAGGAAAAAACTTTAAATTACTTTTGTACCCTTTAATGAAAGAAGAAGAGAAATATATTTGAGGGGTAAAATAGATTTATCAAAAAATTTGTTAAGTAAAATTTTCTTTCCTTCCAATTCCTTCCACATTTGGAAGGATTGCCTAGGAGGGAAAGTTTTAAAAAAATTTAAACATTTTCTTTCCACTTCCTTCCTGAATAAACTCAGGAGCAAGTGATGGGAGGAAAATAGATTAGACTTCCTTCCACTTCCTTTCTTTTCTCCCCTTTTCTAGACTCGGGAGCGGACCCTTAGGGGTGTAAACGGTTCGGTTTAGTTTGATTTGGGGAAAGTTTAGAGTTAAACCGCTAGTATCGATTTGGAGAAATTTCAAACCGAGCTAAACCACAAAAAAATTCAAATCGAGCTAAGCTAAACCGCCAAGGTTCGGTTTAGCTCTGTCTAAACCGCGGTTTAATCATTTTGATTTTATGACTAATTAATATAAAACAGTAAGTAACTAAAATAAACACAGCATTATCAAAGTACCAAACAACAATCTTAAAACAATCTTTAGAGATGATGCAAGATTAAAGATGGATTAGATGTTTAGTACCTCATTTCGCTTCCAAGAAAGTGCGAGCAATTTCAATTTGCTGGCTGAGAATTCGCCGAAGAGTGACAGGAAATTGGCCGGAATTTGTCACCGGAAAGTGAAAATTTCACCGGAGAAGATGGAGACCTTCCTTGCGAAGCTAACCCCACAAAAATCTCCTTCAATTTTGAGCTCAACAGAAACAAATCGCAAAACCCATTTACTCTTCAAACTTCAAATTTCTTCAAATATTTGCTCAAAATTGATGATTCGAGCTTGATAATCTTGGATAAAAGGAAGTATATGGGATGGGAATCAATATTTAGTGAGGAAGAAGAAATGATTTTGTGGTTTGATGAGAGAAATTTTAGAGAGAGAGAGAGAGAAGAAAGGAGGCGGGGCTGTAGTAAAATAAAATTAGGTTATTCATTTAGGGGAAGGAATGAGTAATATTTAAGGAAAACTCTTAATTTAATCCCTATTTTATTTTGTGGCTTCTCGGAAAGACAACAAAATATAGCCGCCTACAAGAGCTGGGACCATAGCTCGGTTTCATAGCTCGGTTTGGAGGTTCGATTCCATAGCTCGGTTTGGCGGTTCGGTTTAGCTCGGTTTGGCTCGGCACTCTCAAACCGCAAGCTAAACCGAACCACGTGGTTTGTAATTTTTATAAATCGAGCTAAACCACTTAAATAAAAAAAAACCGAGCTAAACCCCACGGTTTAGCTCGGTTCGATCTCAAATCGCGGTTTGAGCTAAATCACTTACACCCCATCATATTACCCCCTTTTAGTTTCTAAAGATAAAATAACTACAACAGTCTCAAAAAATTTGGAGTCGACAAACACAAATAAGATGTAACCATTAAAGAAAAGTAATTAAAAAAAAAAAAAAAGATAGGACGGAAGAAAATTTTGAAAAAGAAATAAGTGAGAAGGAATTTTTTGAAAAAAAAAATGTGAAAGTTAAGGAGATAATATAAAAATAAAGTAGAAAAGAGAATAAGTGAAAGGAATAGTAAATATTTTTTGCCAGTTTGAATAGTCCAGCTTGAGGTGTGAGTCGTGGGATGGACCAAAAGGAAAATAAATCTGATTTAAGATGGGAGAAAGGGAGTAATTGGGAAGAAATTTATGGAAGAAAAAAAATAGTTAAACCATATCATCCGCATGAAATTTCGTTCTCCATTCTTTGTTCTTTTTTTAACTTCATATTTCATTTAATAATTAAACGCATTTCACTTTCAATTCTAGCTTATTCATGTTTTCTTAGATTTTTCTCTCCGTCTCACCATATTATTACTTCTCCATTCATTCTTCAAGTGTTTTCACTGATGTATTATTTGGCATTCGTCTGTTGTAAATTTACGCAGCGGAACGGCTCAAGCTTGGAGTAATAATAAGAGCAATACACACGAAAAGTAAATCACACACAAAGGAACATACAAGAATTGTTAATTCGGTTCGTTGCAACAACAACTACGTCCGGGGGCGCTACCAAGCCAAAATATTCTCTCTAATATTTTCAGATGTTACAATTTGTTTCTAGGCTATCACATGTATTTATAGGGAACAATAAATCAAATCCTAGTAATAAAAGGATTCCTACTCAAGAAAGTAATCTTCTTTCTTCACAAGTCCTTTCAAATATTACTACCAAAAGGAATCACCAATGTAGGAGGAGATCTTGTCCAAATTGGAAACCAATCAGCTGCAGAAATATCCTCCTCGTCACGTGGGCGGTCGCCCACCACGCCATGGGCGGTCGCCCAAGTAGGAAATTCCCCGAGCCCAACCTTCTGTGCAACTGGGCGGTCGCCCATCACCACCTTGGGCGGTCGCCCAGCTCGACAGTCACTCCTCGGCGATTTTCTTCTTGATTCCTTTATCCGTGGTTTTGACTCAACATCCCAACAATCTCCCACCTGGAGACAAACCATCCATGATACCTCTTCTTGAAACAAATTTCAGTGGCCAGCTATTGCGTTGGTAGCGCCCGGCCTCTTGTCTAGTTATCCATGTGAGTTGAAGCTGAGCTACGCTTCAACATAACTGTCGATTCTACCATGCTCCGAGTCTTCATTCCGAATGATCCTCCCTGCACATCCCCGCTCACTTGCTTGCTAACTATCGATCCCGAACAGCGCGAATCCACGTGCCCCACACAATCACAAGCTTGGAACCTTTGTGTGTTCTTTGCAACCCATCGCATCACCGTTCTAGATCCCGCTCCCATGTTGGCCAAATTGGCTCCGCGTCGGTCGACTTCATCACCCAATTTTCTACCAACATACCGTTTCGTGAAATTTCTCCCACCATGGCGATCTCGGCCACCACCATTCATCATTGGGATGCGCCTTCGTTTCCCCCAACGACTCATGTTGCATGTGGTATACAACATATTTTCCACGCCGCCACGAGTCACCAAGCTAGCTCCGCAGTTTACCTTCCATGTCCCACAACCGAAGGTCACCACACAACCCTCCTTATCAAGTTGCCTTATGGAAATCAAGTTCCTCTTCAAATCCGAAATATGTCGCACATCACGTAGCCGCAAAACAGTCCCATCCGTTGCTTTGACCCGAACAACCCCCTTTCCAATGACCTTGACAGGATTATTGTTTCCCAAACGAAAAACCCCAAAATCACCCGGAATGTACTGCTCCATTCTTTCTGCACTGGTGCATGAATGAAACGTCGAGCCCGAATCCAAAACCCACGAATCTGTTAAACTGCTCCCACCCAAGATTAATGCATCCGCTATCTCCTCAGCAACATTCAATTCCTTCGCTCTGCCTGACCGCTTCGGACAACTTCTCCTAAAGTGCCCCTTCTCCCCACAATTATAGCAAGTAATCACCTTCTTGCCACCCTTACTCTTTTCACCGACATTTAGTGCTAGCCCCGATGTCCCACCCTTGCTCTTCCTACGAATTTTTTCGCCAAGAATCACATCAACGACATCCGAAAACTTCAACTTCACTTTTCCTGTTGAAACGTTAACTGCTATCGCAGTCGTATCCCAACTTTCCGGCAAAGAAGAAAGTAAAATCAATGCTAGTACCTCGTCATCAAGAGTAACAGCCACGGAAGACAGTTGGGTCGCAGTAGATTTGAATTCACTTATGTGCTTTGTTGCCAACATGCCCTCCACCATCCTTATGTTCAACAGCTTCCTCATTAGATGAGCTTTATTCGCCGCCGATGGTGCCTCGTACATGCTCGCCAACATCTCTAACATCTCCATGGTAGTCTTCGCCTCCAAAACATTCTTCGCCACATCCTTGGTCAACGTTTGCCTAACAAGCCCTAACGCTTTTCGATCCATGATTTCGAATTTTGCTTTCTCTATGTCCGCCGGCTTTTCTTTTAATGGTAGATACAAATCCTTGTTCCACAGAACATCCTCAATTTGTGCCTTCCAAAAATTGAAATCCGTCCCATCAAACTTTTCGATCAACACCTTATTACCATCCTCCAAAGCTCCCAAGAAATCCATAGCAAAAGACCAGCCAACCAATGATTCGACAAAACCAAAGGCTCTGATACCAGTTGTTGTGAATTCACGCAGCGGAACGGCCCAAGCTTGGAGTAATAATAAGAGCAACACACACGAAAAGTAAATCACACACAAAGGAACACACAAGAATTGTTAACCCGGTTCGTTGCAACAACAACTACGTCCGGGGGCGCTACCAAGCCAAAATATTCTCTCTAATATTTTCAGATGTTACAATTTGTTTCTAGGCTATCACATGTATTTATAGGGAACAATAAATCAAATCCTAGTAATAAAAGGATTCCTACTCAAGAAAGTAATCTTCTTTCTTCACAAGTCCTTCCAAATATTACTACCAAAAGGAATCACCAATGTAGGAGGAGATCTTGTCCAAATAGGAAACCAATCAGCTGCAGAAATATCCTCCTCGTCACGTGGGCGGTCGCCCACCACGCCATGGGCGGTCGCCCAAGTAGGAAATTCCCCGAGCCCAACCTTCTGTGCAACTGGGCGGTCGCCCATCACCACCTTGGGCGGTCGCCCAGCTCGACAGTCACTCCTCGGCGATTTTCTTCTTGATTCCTTTATCCGTGATTTTGACTCCACATCCCAACATCGTCTTCAAATAACCAAAATCATTAGGTAATTCTCCCTCAGCCAGGCATAAATCAAATTGTACTAAAAAAAATCCTCATTCCCAAACTTAATTTTAAACTTTCTCTTGATTTAGAATAAATTTAAATATTTAGTTTTAGAAAAATAGTAATAAAATACTACTTTCATTTTATAAAAAGTGTTTTTCTTTTCATTTCATTTTTAAACAATTTGACAACTTTTTCTATAATTATGCTTTATTTGTAATTTATACAATCATTTATTGAAGTCATCGAGATGTCATCAAGATGATTGGTCACTCAAAAACCCTTTATCATAATAAATTAAATAATCATATAATCAAGTGACTTTGTTCTTTGCAGACAATTTCTCATAATATAATGACAAAATTTTAAGCATCTCCATTGTAGTCTTAGTGTTAGGTGTACTAGTTTGACTCCCGTGCAATGTACGGACAGTTACTAACGAATAATTTATCGAAATCGAAATAAATACGAAAGGAAATAAAGATGCTTGTATACATTGTAAAACATTTATTTGAAAATTATATTCTCAATACAAATATCAGATTGAATGCCACTAAAATAAATCCAGTGTTATATTCCTGCGATGCACGGGGAGTTATTGATCCTTAAGAAGACAGAAAGTAAAGGAAATGACGAAATGAGAGAATTTTTTTTATAAAATGTGAAACACAGCTTTAAAAGACAACATTGTCGTCGCAACTGTCGAAAGAGAAAGAAAGATCATCATTACATATCAATATATTCGGAGCATCGGGATAGTGAACTTTATTTAATGTGAAATATAATCGAAAACGACAAATAACATAGTATCGATATATAAGGAGGTCAACAATGAATAAATATTAACCTTTGAATTTTATTAATAGTCATAGCATAAAAGGAGGTCGACAATGAATAAATATTAACCTTGAGATTAAAAATATACAATATATCGTACAATTTAAAATATATTTTTTACAGACAATAATGAGACATTAATCAGATGTGAATATATATATATATATATATATATATATATATATATATATATATATATATATATATATATATATATATTTATGATTAGTAAAATAACAATAAAAATAATTATTACCATGCATGAATGATGGTGTAAATTCTTATTTAAAAAAATTAATTTATTATAAAATAATTGAGGTCAAAGAAATGGGGAAAAAATAATTTATTATAAAATAATTGATGACTATCTTTCCGATATTCGTATTTATTAATACTTTATTTACTATGATTCAAATTTTTTTGAAATAAAATAAATAATATGTTTGATGTATCGAATAAACTCAATAACCATATTACCCCTTCCAACTCATTATCATATACCCCATCAATTTTATTTTCTTTTATATTCTTTATTTTTATAATTAGTAAAAATATTATTATTATCATTACCATTTATAATTAAAAATAAACTTGAGACTTAATTAATGTTGACTAAAAACATATTGAAAAATTAAAAATGAAAATTAACAAAGGATAATTAACAAATTTATAGTTAAAAAAATTGTTTTTTTATGTGTACAAATCAAATGAAAATAGTCTCTATTTAAAAATAAATATTTTTTATGAATTTTGATGAATTTTTTTTATTCGGAAAAAATAATTTCTTATAATATAATTTTTTTAAAATGATGACCATCTTTCCCGATATTCATCTTTATTAATACTTTATTTACTATGATTCAATTTTTTTAAAATAAATTAAATAAAATGTTTGACGTATCAAATAAACTCAATAACCATATTAGCGCTTCCAACTCATTATCCACATACCCCATCAATTTTATTTTCTTTTATATTCTTTATTTTATAATTAGTAAAATTATTATAATTATCATTATCATTTATAATAAAAAAAACTTGACACTTAAATAATTTTGAATAAAAAATATTGAAAAATTAAATAGGAAAATTAAATAAGGATAATTAAGGAAGTTATATTTAAAAAAATGAGTTTTTTTTATGTGTCCAAATCAAATGAAAATAGGCTCTATTTAAAGAGAAATTTTTTTATGAATTTTGGTGATTTTTTTTTTTTTAAATTTAATTTATTACAATATAATTTAGGTTAAAGAAATGGGTGGAAAAAATATTTTGGCCGAAATATCTTCAATTTTGCCACCGAGTGAAATGACAAAAATGCCCCTCGAAGGCTACATTCTCATTATTTGATTTGATTCGAAATTGATATTCTAATTATTTGATTCGAGTAATCGATTTGACCTATTTTTTTAAAAAATAAAAAAGTCAGGGCCAAGGCCAACCCGACCATTGATAATGCCTAAGACGAATCATGCATGCTTGGCTAAGCTTCATCCTCATTATATAACCAAAGCAACTCATCTTCCTTTGATTTTTTTTCCATATGGGATAAAGTTAACTTTATCCCATATGGAAATTAGCGGCACTTTAATAAGTGCCGGAAATTAGTGGCACTTTATAAGTGCCGGAAATTTTGCGGCACTTTAAAAGTGCCGGAAAGTATTCCCGACACCACTTTTTTCGGCACTTTAAGAAGTGCCGGAAAAAGTGCCGGGAAAGCTTTTCCCGGCACTTTTTTAACATTTCCGGCATTTTTAAAGTGCCGGGAAAAGACATATTTGTTGTAGTGGTTCAAGGCCAAAGCCGACCAAGGCAAGGCCAAGGGCCGAGCCAAGGTCAAGCCGACCATTAATAATACCCCAGACGAATCATACATGCTTGACTAAGATTCATCCTCAATATAACCAAGGCAACTCATCTTACTTTGTTTTTTTTTCCCATGTGGGATAAAGGCCAAGACCAAGGCCAAGGGCCGAGCCAAGGCAAGCCGAAGGCCAAGGCAGGCCGAGTCGAGGGAAGGCCAAGGACAAGGCCGGCCAAGGCGAAGGCAAATTTCCCACATCGAAAGGAAACGAATCAAAAATATCCTTGGCCTTGATATATAATGAAGCTTCAAGTTCAAGGTAGGTGTAATTATATTTATATACATATATAATGATTAATATTAAATATACATATATGATTTTAAATAAAAAATATACATATATAATTATTAATATTAAATATATATTCAACACCATTCTAACTCATCATCTTATACCCCACCAATTTTATTTTATTTTATATAATTTATTTTTATGATTAGTAAAAATATTATTATTATTATTATCATTTATTATTTAAAATAAATACTTCACACTTATTTAATTTTAACTACAAACACCATGAAAAATACAAAACTAAAATTATCATATATATATATATATATATATAGATATATATATACTCCCTCCGTCCCGCTAATATCCGCACTAACACTGTTTGCACGGGAATTAAGGAATATGATATTTTAATAAAATATTGTGAGTGTAAAAGTAAAGTAGGAGAGAGAATGAGTGGAGGGTGTAATAAATTATAATGGTGTTGTGAGTATTAAAATAATGTAGGAGAGAGAATGAGTGGGGTTGGGTGAATATTTTATTAATATAAAGTTTCCTTTTTGGGAGTGTGCGGATATTAGCGGGACGCCCAAAAAGGAAAGTGTGCGGATATTAGCGGGACGGAGGGAGTATATATATATATATATATATATATATATATATATATATATATATATATATATATATATATATATATATATATATATATATATATATAGATAATTCAACACCATTCTAACTCATCATCCTATATCCCACCACTTTTATTTTATTTTATATCATTTATTTTTATGATTAGTAAAATTATTATTATTATTATCATTTATTATTTAAAATAAATACTTCACACTTATTTAATGTTAACTACAAATACGATGAAAAATACAAAACTAAAATTATAAAAAAATAAATGCATTCACGTCCCTCATTATGCCCGTGTAATTTACAGCTCCCATAATTTTAACCAATTAAAAATAAGAAACAAAATAAATCATTTACTATCCACTTATATTTTATTATAAATATATATATATATATATATATATATATATATATATATATATATATATATATATATATATATATATATATAATTATAATTCAACACTATTCCAACTCATCGTCCTATATCCCACCACTTTAATTTTATTTTATTTTCTTGATTTTTTTTACACCAAAAATATAAGAAAAAAAAATAAATCATTTACTATCCACTTTATTTGTGTAATTGTTAATAAAAGTAATTAATATTTTATTTACTATGCTTCTTTTTTTTAAAATAAAATAAATAAATGGTTTGATGTATCGAACTAAAATAAACCAATAACCATATTACCCCTTCCAACTAATTATCCTACACCCCATCACTTTTAATTTATTTTATATTATTTATTTTTATAATTAGTAAAATTAATATTATTACCATTATCATTTATAATAAAAAAAATAGTTCACACTTAAATAATTTTGACTAAAACCATATTGAAAAATGAAAAATAAAAAATAACAAAGGATAATTAAAAAGTTATATTTTAAAAAATGTTTTTTTTTTCTGTGTCCAAATCAAATGAAAATAGTCTCTATTTAAAGAGAAAAAAAATTATGAATTTTGGTGAAAAAAAAATTAAAAAAATTAATTTAATATATAATAATTGAGGTCAAATAAATGGGATAATTTTTTTTTTTGAAATCCGTCCAGCCAATGGGGAAGTGACATGTGGCGCAACCAAAAAAAAAAACTGGAAAAGCTCTGTAACGCGCCGTTGTCGGCGCGTCTCAATCACGCGCCAGCGAAATGACTTAAGTGCCCCTCCTCCTTCATTCGACACGTGCCAAACTGTTTTAAAAAAAAAAAAAACTCTGGCGAATAGTAGGCTGCCACGTGGGTTTTTATCCTTGTTAATTGCCTCTTTGCCACGATGTGAAATGACAAAATTGCCCCTCATAGCCCCTTAAATTATCAAGATCTTGTTATTATATATATATAGATTCTTAGCAATATTCTTTGTTAAATATAAGAGCAATTCTAAAACTACAAAAAAAAACAAAAAAATTACAAATTTTGCTTATAAACAGTGTTGTCAGAAAAATTGGATGTTGTATTTGTAAAACTCACTACTCATTAATTCCACATCCAATTAATTTTTGTTATATTAATTTTGCTTACAAAGCAGTGTTGATCAAAAAAAAAATTGAATGTTGTGTTTATAGAACCTACTACTCGTTAACTAACCCTCTCTCACACGTGATGCTACCATGAAAAATCTGAGGTTGCACTGGAACTGAAGTGGAATGGATACTCCGGCAGCTTCCCCTTTGATGGTTGGCCTACACACAAGAAACACACGTCAACTAGGCCGGGGGTGTCTCCGGCGTGAGAGTAAGGTTAGATGGACAAGGAAGGTGGTATAACAATGGAAGTTTTAGAGAGAGAGAGAGAGATAAAAACATACCTGTAAATGAAGAGGGTCTCTCTTTTTTATACCCCAAGCCCCCCATGTGCCATGCACATGGGGGGACACTTGTCAATCATCCAGCCAATGGTCTCAACCAACTCAAAGATAGTGGGATTTCACTATTTACCTTGTCACATCAATCATCTATCAAGGGTATTTAGGGTTAGGAGCGTAGGCGCCAACCAGAGCGTGGTTCCGGAAACGCCCAAGCGCCCATATCGCCCTGGCGGCAACCAAAGGGAAGACGAGCGACCTTTGTGATGCCATCCCAAGCCGCCTACTTCAGAGGGAATGCACTTCCCCCAGAGGCCAAGTAGGATGATCTCGTCAACGCTTGATTGCGCTACTCGCATGATTCCATTGTTCCCGCTATAATACTCTCACGCTTTATGGTCATTGTCGCTCTTTAGCCCATGTGGCCGAATCCTCTAATGTCGCCGATGGGCCGTGGCCACAGTCGCACGGCCTAAACCAGAAGGTTCGGCCCATGTCTAAATATTGGGCCTATCTACAGTGGCTTGGCCCAATCCATTTTCCATAGTCGCATCAGAAGCCCCCAAGTTCAAGCCTTGGACTATTCATGGTCCAGGCGAGAACTTTCCTAGTCCCCTCCAGGTTCTCGCCAGTGTGCGCTCATTTTGGCGCGAAGCAGGGCTTAACTGACACCTACTTGCCACGTGTCACCCAGGGGTTAGCCGTTTAGGACGGTTTGGTGGCCGTACGCCTCCCTTGGAATTCGTGCCGTCTTTCTAAATAAGTACCAATAATACAGGGGGGAATTTCAAAAATCAAACCCTTTTGAATACGCCTCGATTAATGCCCCAAAAACCTTTCCACTTCTATAAAATCCTTTACTAACGCCGTCTTCCCCTTCTCTACCCATTTGCTCTCTCGTTTCTTAGAGGTCACCGGCAGCAGACTTTCCGTCGATCGCGATTTCTGGTTACTTCGATTGTTTTAAAGTTCCCCCTTCTACTCCGTTCGCGTTTCCTTTAATTTCCCCTCATTATTACTCTAATTTCGAGCCAATCTGGGACGTTTGCAAGGGAACTCAAAGGTTTTCAAGAGTTTCAAGTCACCGTCCGGCCAATCTGCAATCTTTAACCTGATTTCTGCAGATTTCCAGGTACCAACTTATAATTTCTTGAATTCCCGCTTAAGTTCTCGCTTAAATTCCCGCTTCATTTCTCGCATTTTCCATTTCTCATACTATGGCCAGAACTAAGTCCTGTTCTAAGACTGTTAGGTTTGGCCAAAACAAGAAAACTGGGGGGTTTTATAGAATGGACATGGGGATGTGGGCTCGTATCCCGCGTGAGGATCTCAACTTCATGCTTATGCGACATGGGGCAGATGTCGCCATATTAAATGCCTTAGAAATTAGGGGTCCCCCTTTTTTGCACAAGTCCACTCCCATGAAAACTTTTTTCACAACTCATGAACTTTGCGCCCATATATGCGATTTCTACATTCCTTTTTCTGAGACTGAATTCTCTGACGTTGACTATCTCGCAGCCCCCAATTTACATAGTCGTCCCTTCTATAAACAGGTGCTAACCAGCTCCAGTAACCAGAGCGACATGTCTTCCTCAAACTCAACGTCCAGCCACGATGTATCAGACACCCTGGCCGCCGAAACTTCGATGCGACCGCCCATCTCGCAAGGCTCTTCCAAATCTGATGCCGCAGGAGCTAGTAGCTCCTCTTCCACAGACTTTCGAACCCACTACCACGTCACTTATGGGATTAACCCCAATGATTATCACATAGAACAATATACGGGCGACTTATCCCTTGCCGCCATGCGACATAGGAATGATGGAGTCATAGTCTACCCTTCGCAACTTGCCGCTGGCTTGCGTATTCCCATTGACCCATTTATAGTTGCAGTCTTGTTCAAGGCTCAGGCTGCCATAGTTGATTTGCACCCCAATGCGATTAGGGTTCTCACCAGTTATCTAGTGATCTGTAGATGTTTAAGGCAAGAGCCTTCCGTCCCTTTGCTTGTTCATTTGTTTGATGGCTATACTTCAGTAACTCAGCGGGGAGGCGTCGTCGAAAATCGCCTTTCCATTAAATACAAAAAACCAAGGCTCTTGACCCCTCTACCCCGGAAAGTACATAACTGGCAGTCCAACCCTCTTTTCATCACTTCCCGCGTGGGCTGGACCCACCCGTGCGATCTAGGCGACATCCACCCCAAGATTGAAACTCGGAAAGCCTTAGTCTCTGGCGACACGAGGTTGAAAGAAAGGATCTTTACGACGCTAGCTAATGCCGACATTTCGGGGTTAGCTCTATTCTCGTGGCGGGATATCTTATCTAGCCCATCCTTACTTAGACAAGCCGGCCTTGCTGATTTCACTTGTCCTGAGGAGGAGCCGCGCCTGTCCATCACTCAACCTGACCCTTACCCTGGCTGGGACCACCACTCCGGGAATTGCTTTACCGCAGAGTGTGGACCCTGTCAGATAAAAGACCACTGCTGTAGAGTTATGTATGATGTATTAAGTATGTTTCTCGCCCACCTTCATCCCTTTACTTTTATTTTTTCTTCTTTACGCTAACCCACTTGTCGCTCTGTTTCAGAATTTAGACTTATGGATATCTCCGATAGACGCGCAGCTGCCCAAAACTCTGATGCTCGCCGCAAGCGGCTTACTGATGCCCGACAAACGGACTTACTGAAGACTGCTGAAGTAACCATTCCCATTTCTAGACACGGGGATGATGCAGAGGCCAAGGCTCGCGAGAAAGAAGCCATTGCCGCTGAGAAGGCCGCTGGCCATTCTAGAAAAGCAAGCCGCGCTAAGACCCCCGTGCGATCCTCCGACTTGGTTTTAAGAGATGAGGAGATGGTTGAGATAGAAAATGTTGAACAAGAAACTGAAGTCGCCGTTGAAAACATTGAGCCAATCCCGCCTGTTAACTCCCCTCAGCCATCCGGTTCCCGCTCTCAAAAGCGAATCCGCACTGAGGATGATCCCGAAACTGTTGTGGTGGAGGAAACTTCAGAGGCGGAGGCGCAATTGGTTAGTTGGCTGCGAGAAGGGTTCGAGATGCCCAGCGACCCAGATCGCCTCTATGACTTAAGCGTGGAGATTGCTTCTGTCCCCGAGTTAAGAGGTTTTGATATCTACTCACGTGATGCCGCCAACAGTGTGATAGGGGCTGGCATAATTGAACGCGCTGGCGACAAGGCGGCAATAGCTGAAGTGGTGGGTCAGGATTTTGACTTGTCTCTGAATTTCGCCGGCCTCCAACTTTATGGGGTAATCCTTGCCGCCTTTTACTTTAAGCTTTACCATTTTTCTTGAGGCGCTAACTCTTTCTCGTTGCCCTTACAGATTGCAAGTACTCTGCATGGGTTTAGGACTAAGTATAATCGCTTGGTTCGTGATTCTGACAAAGCGGAAAAAGCTCGCAAGCGAGCTCTGGGCGAGAAAGAGAAATACAAGAACAAATGCGTTGATATGGAGAAGGATTTGGCGACATATCGCACTGGAAAACTGAAGATGGAGGAGGCGCTTAAAATTAGCGAGAATAGGGCCCTGGAAGCCGAAAACAAAGCCGACGAGGTCTCTTCCCTTAAGCTGAAATTAGAAGAGAAGGTCCAGGCCTTACAAGCTGAGATTTTGGCCCAGGCGGACACGAATGCTAAACTGGTTCAGGAGATTGCCGCAAATAAACAGAAAGCTGAGGATGATGCTATGGATATGTATGACAAGGCTCTGCTCCACGCTATGCGGGCAGCAGCAGCTAGCGCAGAGGATATTCCGGCAATCACCCCTGAACTTCTCGCCAAATGGGGCTCCGAACAGATTTTCAGCGACTTTTGCCGCCGTGGCCATTCTTTGGTTCCTTATGCAGATGGCGAGCTTAAGAGCTTGGCCGCAGAGGACAAGCTTTTGGGCAAACCAGTTTGGTCGCCTCCCGCAATCATCGAAAAAGATGCTCTGACCCTGTGGGTAAACTTAATTGGCGAGAAGTCCAAAGCTCTCTTTGATGCCAAGCAAGCTGCCCGTGAAGCCATTCGCGCTGCCCAAGCCGCTTCCGGCGGGAATTAAGCTTCTACCTCTTGATCTTATTGGTTTCGCTTTTCAAAACAGTATCTTTTGGTCTGTATTGAACAAATTACTTTTTCTGCTTTTTTAACTGCTTTTGCTTTGGATGTCGCGGTTTGCGACTTAGACATTTGAATTTGTGGTTTGTGGTGTCGCGGTTTGCGACTTAGACATTAAACTCTCTTTTGGCTAATTTCTTTGCTTTTAAGTTCTTTACTTTTGTCGCTATTTTTGCTTCGATAGTTCATCGAAGACTCCTTTCCCTTTATCTAATCTATATACATACTACTCCCTCCAAAAGAGTGAGGCTTGTCTTTAGGCAGCCTTACTCCATTGTTAGGGTCTTTACTTTTGCAAGTTTAACATTTATCGTACAATCTCATTTTAAAACTTGCTTTTTCAAAAATGGTTCTATTTTTAATGGGTCTTTTTGTCATTACTCCTTTAACAGGGTTATAAGCGACCTATATTGCATGACCAAACTCTTTTGGCCGAAAAATTCCCAATAAACAACGCACGAGATCAAATTCTGGTTAGCGACAAACGTCTCATCTTTTCGAATTTCTCTATGACGCGAGGTTCGACGACCTGAAACCGTTATCTCCAGGCACCGCGGCTTGGAACCGTTATCTCCAAGCCGCAAGATTCGGCGACTTGGAACCGTTATCTCCCAGCCGCCTCCCCTTTCTCGCCCGTTAAAAGCCGGGACTTTTCTAGGTGCCTGAAACCGTTATCTCCAGGCACCGCAACTTGGAACCGTTATCTCCAAGCCGCAAGGTTCGGTGACTTGAAACCATTATCTCCAAGCCGCCTCCCCTTTCTCGCCCGTTAAAAAGCCGGGAATTTTCTAGGTGCCTGAAACCGTTATCTCCAGGCACCGCGACTTGGAACCTTTATCTCCAAGCCGCAAGGTTCGGTGACTTGAAATCGTTATCTCCAAGCCGCCTCCCCTTTCTCGCCCGTTAAAAGCCGGGACTTTTCTAGGTGCCTGAAACCGTTATCTCCAGGCACCGCGACTTGGAACCGTTATCTCCAAGCCGCAAGGTTCGGTGACTTGAAACCGTTATCTCCAAGCCGCCTCCCCTTTCTCGCCCGTTAAAAAGCCGGGACTTTTCTAGGTGCCTGAAACCGTTATCTCCAGGCACCGCGACTTGGAACCGTTATCTCCAAGCCGCAAGGTTCGGTGACTTGAAACCGTTATCTCCAAGCCGCCTCCCCTTTCTCGCCCGTTAAAAAGCCGGGACTTTTCTAGGTGCCTGAAACCGTTATCTCCAGGCACCGCGACTTGGAACCGTTATCTCCAAGCCGCAAGGTTCGGTGACTTGAAACCGTTATCTCCAAGCCGCCTCCCCTTTCTCGCCCGTTAAAAAGCCGGGACTTTTCTAGGTGCCTGAAACCGTTATCTCCAGGCACCGCGATTTGGAACCGTTATCTCCAAGCCGCCTCCCCTTTCTCTAAGCTTTTGGCGACTCGTCTTCAAGCTTTAGCGGCGACCTCTTTGTCCGCCATCTTCGAACTTTAGCGGCAACCTCTTTGTCCGCCCTCTTCAAACTTTAGCGGCAACCTCTTTGTCCGCCCTCTTCAAGCTTTCATAAAACAATCAAAACCATATCGTTAGCATTTTACAAGTATAAAAATGCACTATAAACATGTCGAAAGAAATGCCTCGCCGCTACTTTTATCATATATACATTACATAGTTCCCAGAACACCAAATTTTACATAACTTTTTCCTTTGAGTGACAATCAAAAGAACAATTTTCAAGAAAAAGTTATATAACTTTTGCGGTCTAAGGCATAAATCAAAATGACCATGATGTCGCCGCGGCTTCACTGATAGAACTGCTTGAGATGGTCGACACTCCAAGCATTCTTCAATTCTTCGCCATCTTGTTTCCGCAATCTGTAAGTCCCTTCCCGCACAACACTCGAAACCTGGAATGGGCCTTCCCATTTCTCGTTTAGCTTGGTGAATCCGGGCTTGGCCCCTGTCGCTTCAACACTCCTCAAAACCCAATCTCCAACATTGAAGGACCTCTTGTTAACTCGCTTATCATGCTGGGCTTTCATCTTCTGCTTATAGTTAATCATCTTCATTCTTGCATACATTCTTTTCTCATCAATCAGATCCAGATCATTACACCGCCTCTGCCCGTTTCTCGCCTCATCATAGTAAGCAACCATGTATGTCGGCAAAGCCATCTCAGCGGGTGCCATAGCCTCAGATCCATAGGTAAGGGCAAAAGCGGTTTCCCCAGTTGAGCCTTTAACAGTAGTGCGCACATACCACAAAGCAATAGGCAACTCCTCCAGCCATGCTCCACCTCTTCCTTCCAGATTTTTGCGCAAGGCGACAATGATCTGCTTGTTTGCCGCCTCCATTTCTTATTTGACTTTAACACCATAACGGGACAAGCTAACCACTCGGGATACTGAATCTGCTCAATGATTCCCTCCTTCAACAATTTATCCACCTCTTCCAAAACCGCGCCTTCCTTTTCTGGCGACAAGTGCCTGACCCTTTGCTTGAACGGCTCTACATTAGGATCGGCATTCAAGCAATGCAAAGCGACATTTTCATCTATTCCCTTCATATCCTCAGGCCGCCATGCAAACACATCCAAATTATCTTTAAGAAATTCAATCAATTGCTCTCGCTCATTCCTGAACAATTGCTTCCCGATCTTAACTCGCTGCTCTGGGAAGTAACGGTTGATCTCCACTTCTTCTAGCTCCTCCCCCGCCTGGAGCTCGGGCTCATCTCGCGTCTGCAAAGTTTCAACCTCTATCCTTTTCCGCTTCTTGCTCTCCCGGGCCTTGGCGGGAATCATCTTTCCCGAATCAGCAAACGTCTTTCCCGTAGGCCGCCCTCGGGGGTCTCCACTTCTATCATCTCGCAATCTTCCTCAGATTCACTATCAAAAATCTCCTCAATCACAATCTCTTCAACCCTGGGCTCACCCATGTCGACAAACTGCACCACTCTAGCATAGCTCAAGCTTGGCGTCCCATTCACAACTTCGATCCCCAAGACCATCTCGCCTCTAGCATTCTTGCCGGCGCTCAACTGGCTGGAATCTCGACCACTAAAAACTTTGATTACCTCTTCAACAATCTCTGGTGCCCTTCTCGCCTCAGCGACAACCAAAGCTGTACCATTCTCCAAACTCTCAGATACCACTAAATCATTTTCGCATTCACCAATCTCAATCATACTAATCCTTAGCTGGCGAGAATCAGACTTTGTCGCTAATGAGCAAGTGGCTTTCCCTTTTGCTTTCATCATCTCCTTCTTTTTCCTCGCCACGGTGATAGCCTCACTCTTCAAGCAGCCAATACCTCGGGCCGTGGGGTACTTTACCCTCTGATGCGGGATAGACAGCACCATTTCAAAACTTAACAAAAAAGGGATTCCAACTATCGCATTGTAGGCGGAAACCAAATCAATCACAAAAAACTCCACCATCTCGCTTCTCACCAACTCGCCTTCACCAATCTCTACTTCCAACAGGATTGTCCCCTTAACCTTAACAGAGTGATTTGTAAATCCTTCAAGGTATCCCTGGTAGGGCACCAAGTTTGCATCAGAGTAGTTCATCCTCTTGAAGGCTTCATAATACAACACATTTCTGCTAGCTCCCGAATCAACCATCACACGCTGCACTACATTGTTTCCCGGGCAGATGGTGATAATAACTGGTTGGCTCCCATGGCCCTTTGTCGCGGCAAGCTCACTTCTCGAAAAACTAATCACCTTGTCTTCACTGGCGGCAAACGGGGGAATATCGAAGCTGTGCGTCAACATCATAATTTGATTGTCCAATTGTGCGACACTAGGAAATGGATCCTGAATTACATCGACTACGTTTCGACCCTGGGCTCTCTCTTGTCGCACCCCTTCTTCTCGCTGTGAATACCCCGTCCCGATGCAACGCGCATTCGGAGGTTTGAAATAAATAATCATATAATGTCGAATCGAAATGGGATATTCATTTAGTGACACTCGCTTTAAACCATATTAAAATATTAGTTTAATTTTGAGAGTCGCCACGCCACTTTGATATAGCCCAAAGCTTTGAAAAAAGGCTAAACATGTAATTGGGTTCGGGGGTCAAGTTACAACAGAAGAAGAAACGCTATCACTCCTATTGCCCGACGGATCGGTCTTTCTAGCATATGGGGTGTCGGTTGTGTGCGGTGTTTACAGGAATAGATAGAAGAAACGGGATCATGCATAAGGAGGAGGGGAGAGAAAGAATTTATTGATGATCACACCCTAGAACCTTTGAGTTAGGCCCTCGGAAGGTGCACTAATCAATGTTCATCCTTGGGGGATTGTTGATCATGGGATAATTATAACTAAGATGGAAGGAAAGAAATAGTTCCTAGATCCATTGGGTTTCTTGGGCGAAACCTTAGATCATCCTCGGCTATGCATAATTAAATATATTAAACCACCCTAAATCTAGCATATATGACATAAGCAAGAAATAAAGTAATTAAAATATACTAAGCATGCAAACAATAATAATAAAGACAATAATAATAAAGAACAAAAATATTAAAAGGAGTCTTACCAATTGTAGCAAGACTTTGGGGTCGAATCTTGGCGATTCGAAAGGAAAAAGAAGAACTGAGGGTGAAACAAGTGTAGTCTCGTTTCTCCCGTATGAAATTGTGTGTGAAAGTAGGGAACCGGGCACCCCTATTTATAGTGCCTTGGTACTTGGGCTGGGCCACTGAAGGGTCGATCGGCACAAGGGTTAAAGGGTCGATCGGCACTATATAAAAGGGTCGATCGGCCATACCACGGGTAAAGGGCCGATCGGCACTTCTATCTGGCGTACCTTCCACGCTAGCAATGACGGCGCAGGTACGGACGAATTAATGAATTTTTTAGGGTTTCTTTAGGGTTTCTTTAATATTAACCGGGCCAAGCATTTAAAATGCCTTTTTTCGAACCGGGTACTAACAGTAGCCCCTCGGCGACGCTTCTTGTAAGACAAGTGGGGTCGACGATAAAAAGAATAGGATCCGTCCTGAAAAAAGGGACTTCAGGAGGTAAGGAAAGTGACCTCGTGGATGTGAGGTTTTTGGACTCGAGCTGAGTCGCAAAAGGATGACCAGGTAGGTCAAGTGGCTGGACCCACGTCGGGCTACCTACGTATCCCAAGAGGAATCAAGCCAAGTCGTAGTTCGAAAATGTGGGCGTTTAGTACCCGAGAGTGGCGGACGCGCAGCGTCTCAAGCCAAAGATGCGATTTGTGGCAAGGCTTTGAGGATCGAATCTAAGGGCGATTCGAATAATATTGAGAGATGTACGGAAAGGAGAATCAAGTATAGTCTTGCCTTCTCCGTGGGAAAATATGTTGTGTGTGGAAAGGAAATTCAAGTATAGTCTTGATTTTCCCTTTGAAAATTGTGTGTGATGGAACAAATCAAGTGTAGTCTTGATTTCTCCGTGTGAAGATATGTTGTGTGTGGAAAGGAAATTCAAGTATAGTCTTGATTTTCCCCTTGAAAATTGTGTGTGATGGAACAAATCAAGTGTAGTCTTGATTTCTCCGTGTGTTGTGCAAATAAACCAAGCTTAGTCTTGATTCGCGTACTGAGAGAAAGTGTATGGGATGGACCCTTTGAAGATGCGGGACGGACCCTTTGAAAATACGGGACGGACCCTTTGAAGATGCGGGACGGATCCTTTGACAGTACGGGACGGACCCTTTGAAGATGCGGGACGGACCCTTGAAATGGAGGATAGACCTCTGAAATGCGGGACGGACCCTTTGATATGCGGGACGGACTCTTTGAAATGGAGGATAGACCTCTGAAATGCGGGACGGACCCTTTGAAGATGCGGGACGGACCCTTTGAAAGTACGGGATGGACCCTTTGAAGATGCGGGACGGACCCTTGAAATGGAGGATAGACCTCTGAAATGCGGGACGGACCCTTTGATATGCGGGACGGACCCTTTGAAGATGCGGGACGGACCCTTTGAAATGGAGGATAGACCTCTGAAATGCGGGACGGACCCTTTGATATGCGGGACGGACCCTTTGAAAGTACGGGACGGACCCTTTGAAGATGCGGGACGGACCCTTTGAAATGGAGGATAGACCTCTGAAATGCGGGACAGACCCTTTGATATGCGGGACGGACCCTTTGAAGATGCGGGACGGACCCTTTGAAATGGAGGATAGACCTCTGAAATGCGGGACGGACCCTTTGATATGCGGGACGGGCCCTTTGAAAGTACGGGACGGACCCTTTGAAGATGCGGGACGGACCCTTTGAAATGGAGGATAGACCTCTGAAATGCGGGACGGACCCTTTGATATGCGGGACGGACCCTTTGAAGATGCGGGACGGACCCTTGAAATGGAGGATAGACCTCTAAAATGCGGGACGGACCCTTTGAAATGGAGGATAGACCTCTAAAATGCGGGAAACTGTAGCTGCCAAAGGACTTAGGCTACTGTTTACTGATGAAGAATAGTTGTGTGAATTGATTCGGATTATTATGGCTTCCCGAGCCGAAGAACCAAGCGATTAAAAGATTGGGATAATCATTGCTAAGGCTTAGAGAGGAGTCTTGTCTCCTAGGCTTAAGGCTAGGGTTTTAGAGAGGCATTTGTCACATAGGCTTAAGGCTAGGGTTTAGAGAGGTATTTGTCACCTAGGCTTAAGGCTAGGGTTTAGAGAGGAGTCTTGTCTCCTAGGCTTAAGGCTAGGGTTTTAGAGAGGCATTTGTCACCTAGGCTTAAGGCTAGGGTTTAGAGAGGTGTCTTGTCTCCTAGGCTTAAGGCTAGGGTTTTAGAGAGGCATTTGTCACCTAGACTTAAGGCTAGGGTTTAGAGAGGTATTTGTCACCTAGACATGAGGCTAGGGTTTAGAAAGGTATTTGTCACCTAGACATGAGGCTAGGGTTTAGAAAGGTATTTGTCACCTAGGCTTGAGGCTAGGGTTTAGAAAGATATTTGTCACCTAGGCTTGAGGCTAGGGTTTAGAAAGATATTTGTCACCTAGGCTTGAGGCTAGGGTTTAGAGAGGTATTTGTCACCTAGGTTTGAGGCTAGGGTTTTACATTTGCGGTAAGTCTAAACAAGGCAGTTTGAGCAGAAAGGTTATTGGTTTAAACTAGGCGAGGCCGAGTAAGTGTCGATGATAGAAGGTGGGATTAGGTAAGTTTGATGTCCAGAGATAAGGGCCGAGTCATCTTGAGAGTCACAGAGATACGTTTTTGATAGATTTGAAGAGTTTGAAAATTTGTGGAGACCAAAGAGTGATTTTTGTAAACAAGGTACCAAGGAGGACAGTATTTTGAAAGCATGTTTATTTGATAGAGGCCTTGTGATTAATCATGTTTCTAACTAACTCAAAGAGTTTGCCACATGCTGATCTTGATGACAAGGGATGCCCTTCATGCTAGATATGATTTCATTGGAGCTCCGATTTTTGTTAGAGCACATAGTCGACCCATTTTTGTTGAGGAGCCCCAATGTTTGATGAAGTGACCTTGGCGAAGTCCCGATTGATGATGAATGGCGAAGCCCCGCTTGATGATGCAAAGCAAACCTGAAGGGAATGGCGAAGCCCCGCTGATGATGCGGAGCAAACCCGAAGAGAGCCTCGAGAGAACACTTAACAAAAGCCCCACTTGGAGAGATTCAATGCATCCCTATTTGCGGACAGAGTCATCTTGCGGCCACGGGGCGACCCCTCGTTTCGAACAATGGTCAATCGACGCCGGACAAGACTCGGAAATGTATATGTGCAGGGGCGCATTTTTCGAAGGTGGGAATGGATCCCGAGTTCGTGTATGACACTTTCGCTTTTGGGTTTGACTCTTTTGGGAGAGTATAAGCATCACAAGGTGTGGAAAAGTGTATGGAAGCCCCCGCTGACGTAAAGACAGTGTTTGGCTCTATTTTCCTATGATGTAGAAAAAGAAGACTTGTCGAGACATTTGAAGAATTATTTTATTCAATTATATCTTGATTGCTCGTGAATGGACCTAACTGATTGGTTTATCAAATTCCAATTATATAGGTAAACAAATGAATGTTTTGATTTGAAGGTGAAATCGGCTTGTCTTTAGAAGGAGAAGGATGTTCCGTTGTTGCTTCTTTGCTCTGTTCGGCGGTAATTGTGGTGCGGGCTGCCGTTGCATTGATCTCCTTCATGGGAAAGAATGAAAAATAGAAAAAAGATTGGGGTGGAAGAAAAGGTGGGAATTGACTGATTATAACCCAAAGATTTTTTCATTCCTTCAAGTGAAGATTCTATGTTCCTTTGTTCTTGCAAGCCGAGGGGAGTAGTCCCTGGCGCGTGTCTCCTTGCTTTTACCGGAGTGCCGCTGAGAGGCACGGATGCGAAGCCCCAGTGAGACTTTTGCAGACAGTGTTTGAGGAGTCGAATGAACGAATTTCAAGAATAGGACGAGTTCCCAAACTTTTGAGAGAATATGTAATATGCTCACGTAGGATAACAAGTGACTCAAAAATCTGAATATGCATTTCTTTTAAATAATCTTTTGAGAATGCCATCCGGTAGCGGTTGTAGCTGGGCTTTGGATTGCGATCGATCATTAGGTGATGATTAACATGACCTCTTAAAGTGAGAGGTCCTTTGGGCCTTTGGCCGAGTGTTTGGGATTTCTAAGGTGAAGGGATTTTCTTGTTGTTGCCTCTTCAGGACCTCTAAGAGTGAGGTTAACTTTGATTTTGGCAAGGTCAAGGGTGGTGATGGAATCCTCTAAAAGTGAGAGGATGGACTTTGGAATGGGTTTATGGGATTTGTCCAATAGGGAATCTTTGTTGCTTCTTCTCGCGAGTTTGTTGTGGTTTCAGCAGGTAACTTGATCATGATAGGATCTTCACTCGACGTCTCATTTTCACAACCTTTGAGATGGGAGGTTCACTTCGGAGTGATGGAGGTTGTTTTTTTTTTTTTTTTTTTTTTTTTTTTTTTTTAAACACCCTCTTATCGAGAAAAGCCTTCGGATTTGTTTGCTCGCGATAGCCCCTAGTGTATGCCTTAGGATGAGTTTCTTTTGCATTCCGCCTTTCTTGAGCTTGGAGGTGATTACTTCCTTTGTGAGTCGAGGGAGCCCCTAGTATGGGCTTCTTCCTTAGGGTCTCAAAACTTGTCGATCTTGAAATGAAAGGGTATTATTTAGTGAGGATAAGGTTATGGCTTCCTATGGTGAGAGGTTTAAGCTTCAATTGCTACTGGATAGCATTCTCAAAAGAGTATTTAAAATAAATGCAAACTCAATTAACCGACTTATTAAGTAAGGCAGAATATATTCGGACCATAAGAAAGATATGTGAGCATATTCAATGAAAGCTTATCGATCGAATGGAAAATCAGAGGAGACGCGAGATTGGGGGTTGGTGAGCCCCAAGTTGATATTCATGCAGCACTTGTGAAGGATAGGAACAACTCCTTGCATCTTCTTTAAATTGCAGTGGCGTGAGCAGCTATTTTCTGATGATGAGCAACAACGGTCTTTGTGCTTGTCTTGACCATATGGAAAGGAGGTCAAGTGGGGAGAGTGTATTTGGGGAAGTGTAGGCTCGAGGGAGCATAGGGGGAGTGTACAAGGAGAGGGTCTGGCGATAGTGTATGGAAAGTATATGGTGGAGTATGGGAAGAGTGTATGAGAGAGGGATGTATAGAGATGGTGTATATAAGGAAGGGACGGTGAGTTGTTTACTCCAATCAAAGCATTCATTCATTGTTTACTTTATTAGCCGGTGGGTTAATCAGTGAGATTAGCAATCAAGTGATAATTATAAATAAAACAATTCTTCTTGAAAGTAATGCGAGATTATGTCTCAAGTCTAGAGAGAAAAGAAAGAAAGACTCTTTTATTATTGAACCAACTAATCTAAAGTGGACATTACATATCAATGCCCAAAGTGGAAGTAAGAAAGACACACTAGAACCTACAAGACTCGAATGAATCTAAATCCTTCCTTGAAGTACGAGGGCTTCTTCATTAATGAGGCCTTGGTTGATCAAATTTTGAATCAAGCGTTTCACCGCTTACGGTTGTCGATGGTATGCCCAATGTACTTGTGGTATCTGCAAAACTTGGATGTATCCAAGTTAGATCTCGGGTTAATAGGCTTGTAATTCTCGAGCGGCTTGATCAAACTCTTTTCCACCAAAATGTCGAAGAACTCACCCACAGCATTCCTAAGTCATCAAAATGTTCCTTGTTGATCTCCTTCTCGGGTATTGGTGCCTTTCGTTGGTTGGTGGCCACAGCAGCATCCCGAATGAGACATTCGATGTGTTGGACCATAAGTGGGACCATAAGCATGTGGATGATAGGGACTCGAATTGCACAGAGGAGGATCTCTTCTCAAGCACTCGTGAATGCAAGACAAATGGTATTGCTCAATTTCATGCATGTCTTTGAGGAGGTTGATCACTCCCAACCTCATGTCTGAGACTTCTTTAAGGGCTCCAATGCTTTTCTCCATAGACATGATGCAGAATTCTGTAAGAACATACGGCAGAGTCAAACCAATGAGTTGAATTAGACTCACAATTAATCTTAAGGCATCTCCGAGAAAATAGTTGATCTCCACAATTTGAGAGTTTGACCGGCCGAAGTTGCCTACGTAACCCTTACCATTTAAGGTACGAGTCTCAGGTCACCGTAGTTCGAGGGGGCCCCGATTGATGATACAACCAGGGTTAAGTTTAGAGAAAGAGAGAGGATGAATGTAAAAGAGTCCATTTGGTGAAAAAGGGAGAGGAAGATGACTCGATCCTTGGTCAAATATAAGTGAGGGTGATCTAGACGAGCTAATCGGACTTGGTGAGTTGGCTTAGGTAGGCCCTAGATGGTGGTTTGATCTAGATGGGTCGAGAGAGGTTTGATCTAGGTGGGTCTTTGGCTGAAGGGTGCTAGAGATAAAGGATCTAAACTATGGATGGTTTTAAGACTAAGGGAGCAAACTGCGGATGGTTCAAGAGGTAAGAGGTAGAACTTTGAAGGGTCCTAACTTGAAGGATGTAGACCGTGGGTGGTCAAAGGTAGAGGAATGGACCATGGATGGTCCAAGAGATGAGGGTGGACCTCGAAGAGTCGCAGGTGGAAGGGTGGACCTTTAATGGTCCTAGATAGAGAGAGTGGACTTCGAAGGGTCCTAAATTGAGGAGTGGACCTTGAAGGGTCCAAGAGAAGAAGAGCGGACCTTGAACGGTCCAAGATATGAGGAGTGTGGACCTTGAAGGGTCCAAGATTTGAGGGTGGACCTTAAAGGGTCCAAGAGAAGAGGAGTGGACCTTAAAGGGTCCAAGAGAAGAGGTGTGGACCTTAAAGGGTCCAAGAGAAGAGGAGTGGACCTTGAAGGGTCCAAGAGAAGAGGAGCGGACCTTGAACGGCCCAAGATATGAGGAGTGGACCTTGAACGGTCAAAGATATGAGGAGTGGACCTTGAATGGTCCAAGATTGGGAGAGTGGACATAGTATAGGAAGAGCACCACGAAGGGTCAAAGAGTGGACCTTGAACGGTCCAAGATAGAGAGACTGATCCTAGAGCGGTCCGCAGTAGAGGGTGTGGACCTTGAAGGGTCCAAGAAGTAAAGAGCGGACCTCGGAGGGTCCTAGAAATGGAGAGTGGACCTCGGAGGGTCCTAGAAATGAGGAGTGGACCTCGGAGGGTCCTAGAGATGGAGAGTGGACCTCGGAGGGTCCTAGAGATGGAGATTGGACCTCGGAGGGTCCTAGAGATGGAGAGTGGACCTCGAAGGGTCCTAGAGATGAAGAGTGGACCTCGGAGGGTCCTAGAGATGAAGAGCGGACCTCGGAGGGTCCTAGAGATGGAGAGCGGACCTCGGAGGGTCCTAGAGATGGAGAGCGGACCTCGGAGGGTCCTAGAGATGGAGAGCGGACCTCGGAGGGTCCTAGAGGTGAAGAGCGGACCTCGGAGGGTCCTAGAAGTGAAGAGCGGACCTCGGAGGGTCCTAGAAGTGAAGAGCGGACCTCGGAGGGTCCTAGAAGTGAAGAGCGGTCCTCGGAGGGTCCTAGAAGTGAAGAGCGGACCTCGGAGGGTCCTAGAAGTGAAGAGTGGACCTCGGAGGGTCCTAGAAATGAAGAGCGGACCTCGGAGGGTCTTAGAAGTGAAGAGCGCACCTCGGAGGGTCTTAGAAGTGAGGAGCGCACCTCGGAGGGTCCTAGAAATGAGAAGCGGACCTCGGAGGGTCTTAAAAATGAGGAGCGGACCTCGGAGGGTCCTAAAAATGAGGAGCGGACCTCGGAGGGTCCTAAAAATGAGGAGCGGACCTCGGAGGGTCCTAAAAATGAGGAGCGGACCTCGGAGGGTCCTAAAAATGAAGAGTGGACCTCGGAGGGTCCTAAAAATGAGGAGCGGACCTCGGAGGGTCCTAAAAATGAGGAGCGGACCTCGGAAGGTCCTAAAAATGAGGAGCGAACCTCGTAAGGTCCTAAAAATGAGGAGCGGACCTCGAAGGGTCCTAAAACTGAGGAGCGGACCTCGGAAGGTCCTAAAAATAAGGAGCGGACCTCGGAGGGTCCTAGAAATAAGGAGCGGACCTCGGAGGGTCCTAGAAATGAGGAGCGGACCTCGGAGGGTCCTAGAAATGAGGAGCGGACCTCGGAGGGTCCTAGAAATGAGGAGCGGACCTCGGAGGGTCCTAGAAATGAGGAGCGGACCTCGGAGGGTCCTAGAAATGAGGAGCGGACCTCGGAGGGTCCTAGAAATGGAGAGCGGACCTCGGAGGGTCCTAGAAATGAGGAGCGGACCTCGGAGGGTCCTAGAAATGAGGAGCGGACCTCGGAGGGTCCTAGAAATAAGGAGCGGACCTCGGAGGGTCCTAGAAATGAAGAGCGGACCTGGGAGGGTCCTAGAAATGAGGAGCGGACCTGGGAGGGTCCTAGAAATGAGGAGCGGACCTGGGAGGGTCCTAGAAATGAGGAGCGGACCTGGGAGGGTCCTAGAAATGAGGAGCGGACCTGGGAGGGTCCTAGAAATGAGGAGCGGACCTGGGAGGGTCCTAGAAATGAGGAGCGGACCTGGGAGGGTCCTAGAAATGAGGAGCGGACCTCGGAGGGTCCTAGAAATGAGGAGCGGACCTCGAAGGGTCCTAGCGGACCTCGAAGGGTCCTAGAAATGAAGAGCGGACCTGGAAGGGTCCTAGCGGACCTCGAAGGGTCCTAGAAATGAAGAGCGGACCTGGGAGGGTCCTAGAAATGAAGAGTGGACCTCGGAGGGTCCTAGAAATGAAGAGCGGACCTCGGAGGGTCCTAGAAATGAAGAGCGGACCTCGGAGGGTCCTAGAAATGAGGGATAGTTAAGCACTTTATTTACAAAAAAGCCCTCTATTTTTATAGAACCTACTCTTGGTTGGAAGGGATACCCTTTTTTCGCAACTAACTAAATGTCCTAAAGTGGTGGATCCTAACGACTAACCGTCTCATATAGACATTTAATATGATGTTTATGGGAAGTACTACAGACCCATGATAGGACAAGATCAAGCATTCAAACTTTACATGTCCTCTAAAAGGAAATCAATTTTTTAGTGCTCTTAATCTCTCGATAGATCTTGACTTATCATTGATTCGCAGTGACTTAACATAAAGACCTTATTAATTGTCTATATAAAAAAAAAAACTAGTCAAACCAACCGGTCACAAGGAGTGTATTCCTAGCAAAGTGGGTGACACAAGGGTTAGATTTCAGGCTCCCATCGTGCAGCCGAAGCGCACTGATGAGTGGATGGTCAAGTGAGACTCGGAAGGGAGGCGACATGATCACCACACTTCCCGCACTTTGGCTTCTCCGAAGGGTTAAGGGGTGTCTGTGCAATGTGACACGGACTCTAGTGGTAGTGTGAGGTAAAAAGTCTAATTCTTTTTTAAGGAAAAAAGAAAAGGATTTATTTTTATTTACATGAGATGCATGCATGCAATGCAACAGTTAAGAATAGGAGAAAAAGAAAAAAGAAGTAAAATACAACACCATACAAGAAAACGAAAGTCTGACCCACTTAGTTTGAAAAAGTTTCAAAACAGTCCCCAGCAGAGTCGCCACTGTGAATACCCCGTCCCGATGCAACGCGCATTCGGAGGTTTGAAATAAATAATCATATAATGTCGAATCGAAATGGGATATTCATTTAGTGACACTCGCTTTAAACCATATTAAAATATTAGTTTAATTTTGAGAGTCGCCACGCCACTTTGATATAGCCCAAAGCTTTGAAAAAAGGCTAAACATGTAATTGGGTTCGGGGGTCAAGTTACAACAGAAGAAGAAACGCTATCACTCCTATTGCCCGACGGATCGGTCTTTCTAGCATATGGGGTGTTGGTTGTGTGCGGTGTTTACAGGAATAGATAGAAGAAACGGGATCATGCATAAGGAGGAGGGGAGAGAAAGAATTTATTGATGATCACACCCTAGAACCTTTGAGTTAGGCCCTCGGAAGGTGCACTAATCAATGTTCATCCTTGGGGGATTGTTGATCATGGGATAATTATAACTAAGGTGGAAGGAAAGAAATAGTTCCTAGATCCATTGGGTTTCTTGGGCGAAACCTTAGATCATCCTCGGCTATGCATAATTAAATATATTAAACCACCCTAAATCTAGCATATATGACATAAGCAAGAAATAAAGTAATTAAAATATACTAAGCATGCAAACAATAATAATAAAGACAATAATAATAAAGAACAAAAATATTAAAAGGAGTCTTACCAATTGTAGCAAGACTTTGGGGTCGAATCTTGGCGATTCGAAAGGAAAAAGAAGAACTGAGGGTGAAACAAGTGTAGTCTCGTTTCTCCCGTATGAAATTGTGTGTGAAAGTAGGGAACCGGGCACCCCTATTTATAGTGCCTTGGTACTTGGGCTGGGCCACTGAAGGGTCGATCGGCACAAGGGTTAAAGGGTCGATCGGCACTATATAAAAGGGTCGATCGGCCATACCACGGGTAAAGGGCCGATCGGCACTTCTATCTGGCGTACCTTCCACGCTAGCAATGACGGCGCAGGTACGGACGAATTAATGAATTTTTTAGGGTTTCTTTAATATTAACCGGGCCAAGCATTTAAAATGCCTTTTTTCGGACCGGGTACTAACACTCGCCTCGCACTGCCCTCAAGATATTGTTTGAAATCGCCCTTATCAATCCTGACTTGAATCAACTTTCTCAAATTATAACAGTCTTCTATTGTATGTCCCTTGTCCTTATGAAAATCACAATATTTGTTTGGATCCCTGGCCCCATAAGTATCTTCTCGAATGGGATAAGGCTCTGGGAATTCCTCCTTCCTCAAGATCTCGCTCAATGTAGTGTTCAACCTACTAAACTTGATGATCCTTCCCTGCTCCTGACCTCTACCTCGACCCCCTCTGCTCCCGCCAGTGCGAGTTCCGCTGCAACCACCTCTATCAACCTTGTCGTCATCTTTTACAATCTCAATCCGCTCTTTCACACTTTTCTTGCCGGAGCCGTCTTAGGGAGGAGACCTTGACTACCTCTTCCTTGGTACCACCGCAATATGCTCTCACCCTTTCATATAACTCGCCAGTTGTCTTGGGCAACCGCATACGTAATTCCGCCTTGAAAAGCCTGTGCAACAACCCCGAGTTAAACAACATAATGATCTCGCTTTGACCGACATCGCAACTCGATTCACCACTCCCATAAACCTATCAGAAAGCCGAAATGCTCTCTCCTTCACTTTGCTTCAAACTACACACTCGGTTTTTTGAGCGGGCTGCGCTCCTGACCCACTGAATCTCGCCAAAAACTTATTTTTGAGGTCCTGATACCCCATCACTGATTCCGCCGGCTGCGCCAAGAACCATTCCAGTGCGTGATCGGCAAGGGTGCTTGCAAATGCCTTGCAGATTACAGCTTCATTATCGGTCAAGAACGACAACGTTACCTCAAACCCTCCAATATGAGTGTTAGCCCTAGTGCTCCCGAATAACTTGGTAAATTTGGCATGCGGAAAGGTGGTCGTGGGCGGCAATCCATGCTCTTTACAAACGGGGCCAAATAAGAACCTTTCACTTCCTGGGGCTTGGTTCCCGCTTCTAACTCTTTAATCTTCTTAGCCATCTCCGGCATTTCGGACTTCCACTTATCATCTTCACTTTTCTTCGCCTTTTCCAATTCTGCGGCTTTGGCTAATTCTACGGCTTTTAAAGCTTCAGCCACTCTGATAGCCTCCGCAATCTTCTCGGCTTCTGCGGCTTTCTCTGCCCGCTCTCTATCACTCCTTTCTCGCCGCCTACGATCTCTATCCCGTAGCGACAACTCATCTCGGCGAGCCCTGTCAGAATGCCTCGACCTGTGCGACCTTTCTCTCACATATGTCTCATCATCGGAATACCTCGAACGACTTGGCACATGATCTCTGTCCGCTGTGGATCCCTCATCACTTTCATATCCAAAATAATAAGAGTCATCTCGCGAATTTCCTGACTTATGATAAATCCTTCCTTCTTCAATGCGATCTGTGCGCCTCCTTTTGACCCTTTCAGATCTCGCTCTCTCATCATCTCGACGCCTGCGAACTCTTTCCTCATTCTCGGGCGGCGGCATATCCCTCTCCCGCCCTTCACTCCTTCTGGAAGCGCGATGATTGGCGCTCCGTCTTCCTCTATCCTGTCCTTCCACTTCGACCGACAACTCAGGCGGGATCACCGTAGGTGCCTGGCCCATCTTTTTTAACCTCTCATTGTTCGCGAGAACCTTCATCATATAAGCATTCTCCTTTCTTAACTGTTCAGCTTCGGCCCTGGCACTCTGGGTTTTAGACGGAACTGGATCTTGCTCTCCTTCCTTTCCTTTGTTTCTCGCTTCTCGCTCTCTATCTTCTCGCCTCCGGGCGCTCCTAATTGCCGAATCTGTCTCGGAAGTATGGACATCGCCTTCGCGGGCAGTCCCTGATCTCGCCCCGCGGGCATCCTTGCGATTAGGCGTCTCTAGCTCCAGATTCCGAGTATCCTTTGTCTGGGTATTCTTCTCCTGAACCATTCTGGGCAATTTCTGGGTTTAGTAATGATCATAAACCACCACACAACAACCTTTTTCCCAAACAACACACCTGAACCACACTTTTATGAACAAACACCAAGGGATACAAACCCTAAAACGCTAACCCCAGCAACTGAAAACTGACGGTGCTCTTCAAACCACCAACAAGCCCTTGAACAATCGCACAAAAAGGAAGATTTCGTGTCCCTAAGAACGGAACCAACTGATGCTACCATGAAAAATCTGAGGTTGCACTGGAACTGAAGTGGAATGGATACTCCGGCAGCTTCCCCTTTGATGGTTGGCCTACACACAAGAAACACACGTCAACTAGGCCGGGGGTGTCTCCGGCGTACCCCCTCCGGCGTGAGAGTAAGGTTAGATGGACAAGGAAGGTGGTATAACAATGGAGGTTTTAGAGAGAGAGAGTAGAGAGAGAAAAACATACCTGTAAATGAAGAGGGTCTCTCTTTTTATACTTAAGCCCCCTACGTGCCATGCACACTGGGACACTTGTCAATCATCCAGCCAATGGTCTCAACCAACTCAAAGATAGTGGGATTTCACTATTTACCTTGTCACATCAATCATCTATCAAGGGTATTTAGGGTTAGGAGCGTAGGCGCCAACCAGAGCGTGGTTCCGGAAACGCCCAAGCGCCCATATCGCCCTGGCGGCAACCAAAGGGAAGACGAGCGACCTTTGTGATACCATCCCAAGCCGCCTACTTCAGAGGGAATGCACTTCCCCCAGAGGTCAAGTAGGATGATCTCGTCAACGCTTGATTGCGCTACTCGCATGATTCCATTGTTCCCGCTATAATACTCTCACGCTTTATGGTCATTGTCGCTCTTTAGCCCATGTGGCCGAATCCTCTAATGTCGCCGATGGGCCGTGGCCACAGTCGCACGGCCTAAACCAGAAGGTTCGGCCCATGTCTAAATATTGGGCCTATCTACAGTGGCTTGGCCCAATCCATTTTCCATAGTCGCATCAACACGCATATTCATAACTTGGAAAAAGAAACTTTCAATAGATCCTCCTCTCTCCCTCTCTCACATAGTCAATTGAACGTTGATCAAAAAGTTATAAAAATTTAACTATCTTCGTACAATTATGAAAATGGTTATTGATAATAGAAACAATATTCATAATTTTTTTAAGGCAAAAACCATATTTTCGTGTTTAAACTTTAGCTTTTTTTCAAAATGTTCTCACTGAACTATTATTTTTCAAAATGTTTTCATTGAAGTTTCATAATTTTAAAAATGTGCTCACTCCATTAATATATTCACGAAAAACCTAAAGAAATTTATTCACGTGACTTAACGTGAATGATGTTCGTTATGTTTTCAACCAATTCGTTAACATTATTGACATGTATGATGAAGAATACAAATTTTTTGAATGTAAAATGTCATTAGCACATAGCTTATAAAAAATATTACAAATTAATTCCCCAAAAAAACCATTTACCCTAGGTCGTATTTAACAAAATTATTCATGTGGCTAAATTTCGTTAAATTTTAAGCAAATTTGTTAACGGAGGAGTGAGCACATTTTGAAAAATGTAAAAATTCAGTGAGAACATTTTGAAAAAAAAAAAATTCAGTGAGAACATTTTGAAAAAATGCTATAGTTCAATGATGAAAATATGATTTATTTTTTAACTTTACCATGAAGAGAAGTAATTTAGCACTCGTCAAATCTCAACTTAATTGACCATATGCGACATTTATTCCAGAACACAGATGGAGTACATTGAAACACCTAACTATAACTCAGCTTCAATCTTCATCTTTAACCTCAAACTGTTAATACAAAACACGATTTCCTACCAAAAAAATTAAAATTTAAAAAAAGGTTGTGTAAAAAAAAAGTTATATCATGTATATAGCAGCTGCAAATAACAAAATTCAACTAAGCTACTTGACTAGCCTTAGTTCTTTGAAACCAAAATGGTACAGGATTTTCCAGAACCGATACGTTAATGTTGTTCCAGACATCTGGTTTTGATGGGAGCCGAGCGATTTTTTCTGCAACTATCATGTCTTCAGGAAGAACGTAACCAAATACCGTGTATGTTTTTTTCCACTCTTCATGGTTCGCTAGGCTTATGAAGAATTCGGGACCCGAACCTACCCATGCAACTGAACCTCTTTGTATTAATGGACAATCTTCAGTTGGTATTTTGTTGAATGGAGTTCCTTGGGCTTCTAGTGTGCCTTGAACTAATGCAAATGGAGGTCCATATGAAGCCTGTGAATGTGATAAATAATGTGAGACGGACATGAAAATTCCATCGCTAGTAAAAGGTGTAAGAGTTTGAATAAATAACTTCTTCCATTGATTTTATAAGATGATTACAACCTATATTTATAGTATAAATTACAAGAAGGCAATGCCTTAACTCTAGCCTAAGAATACTCTAAATCCCTTAATTCTAGCCTAAGAATAATCTAAAATAACAAACTAAATCTTTGACTTGTAGGCTAGGAATATTCTAGAATTAAACTATATACAAAAGGATGGAAATAAATAAATACAATATTATTTATTCTTATCACGCCCCCGCAAGTTGGACGATCTTTGGATAGTTCAATCTTGGAGACGAGAGAGAGGAAACGAGAACGATGTAATGGTTTGGTAAGAGCATCGGCAAGTTGATCGTTGCCGGAGATGTGTTGCACGCGTAAAGTGCCAAGTTATACATGTTCACGAACAAAGTGGAAGGCAAGAGCAAGATGCTTCATTCTGGAGTGAAAAACAGGATTTGCAGCATAGTGGGTGGCACTAAGGTTGTCAGAGTATATAACTGGTGTAGTGGTTGGTGTGAGTACACCGGGTATAGCACTAGTAATTTCTGTGAGAAGGTAACGAATCCAAAGAATTTCAGCCATGGTATCAGCAATTGTTCGAAACTCAGCTTCAGTGGAGGAGCGGGAAAGTGCTCGTTGTTTTCTAGACGCCCAGGAAATCAGGTTGCGCTCAAGATAGACCAAATATCCGGAAGTTGAAACATAATTGTCTTTATCACTAGCCCAATCTACGTCACAAAAGGCATGAAGGGAACATAGGGTGTCACGGTATAGTTGCAACCCTAGATGAAGAGTGTCGTGAAGGTATCTAAGAAGACGTTTTAAGGCGGACCAACGAGTGTCACGTGGATTTTGTAAATATTGTGCAAGTTTGTTGACCGGGAAAGCAATGTCCGGACGGGTGATTGAGAGATATTGGAGAGAACCGACTATGGTCATATAATCAGATGGGTTTGAGATAGGAGAGCCGGAGGTGTTGGTGAGAGGTGGGTAAGGAACCATTGGGGTTGTAATAACCCAAAATTTTTCGAGGATTATTTGGTAAATTGTTAAATTTCAATTTGGCTTTTAAAGGGACTAATAATTATATTGAAGGCCTAGGAATTATATTATGTGGGTTAAATTATTTAAATGAGTTGGTCTTTGATATTGAGCTTAGGTTTAGTAGAACCCTTTTATAAATACTCATTTTTAATAATTGTTTTAGTAATTAAATTATTTCTTTAAATTAAATTATTTGAATTACCTTTTAAATAAAAGGATTGAAAGTAATGGGCTTGAGTTATTGTTGGGTTAGAAGTTGTGGACCAATTGTTTTGGGTTTAAGTTACCTAGTGGACTTAGAAAACCTTTTGGGCCTAGGATTAGAAAATCTAGTTATAAATACATATTATAAACCTAGGTTAATTATTTTCCTAAACCAAAAAAAAATTAGAGAAGAGGGAGGCGGCACCCACATGATAGAGAGAGAACCGTGAGAGAGAGAGGGCAGTGTGGGGCGTGAAGTGGAGCTGGAAGAGAAAGCTAGAAGAATGAAAAAAAAAAAAAAAACCAAAACCAAAACCAAGGTAAGGTTTGTATTCGATTCGTCCAATAATTATTGTTCTTAAATTTAAAGTCTAGAAAACCCTAGAAACTCTTGAGATTAGATTGGGGTTTTTATTATGAATTAGTTATGAATTTTTGAAATTTTAAAACTATTTTAATTCTAGGTTTGGTCATTCTTAGATTTTTAATGGTTTAATCTTAGTGTTTAATGTATAAATTAAGGGTTTGATTAATGGGGAAGTGTAGGTTATAATGATGTAACCCTAACCCTAGTTCATATTGCTTTGAAATTGAATCAAACAAAATTAATATGATTAAAAGGGTTTTTATTAAAGAGTATATAAATTAAATGATATGTTTAATGTTTAAAAAGGATAAAAAGATGAACAAAATAATTTTTGGATCAACCTGGGGGCTTCGGCCGATTGTTCTAGGCTTGAATTAGGGTGGTCTCCATTTAAGTGTTAGAATTCTAGTTAGTTTGTATAAAAACAGTTAGTTTTTTAAACGGAAAAGGGACCAAACTGAAAAGTTTACAAAGCTGGAAGGATTAAATTCTGATTTCCAGTTAAATTCTCCAATGGACAGTTAACTAAGGGACTGAACTGAAAAGTCTAAAGGTTCTGAGGGACTGTTCTGTAAATTTTAAAAGTTGAGGGACTGTTTTGCAATTATTCAAAAGTTGAGGACTGTTTTGCAATTTTTCAAAAGTTGAGGGCATGTTTTGAAATTTTTCAAAAGTTGAGGGACTATTTTGTAAATTTTAGAAAGTTAAAGGACTTTTTTGAAATTACGAAAAAACTAAAGGAACCTTTTGAAATTTAGGGAAAGTCCAAAGACTTTAAAAAGTTGTATCAAAGGGAAAGAAGAAAATTAACACTTTAGTATTAAAAAGAATATTAAAAGACTTAAGTTCCTAAAATAGTAGGGTTCGAAATTGAAAGCTTCCGAAGAAGAAAACTTTCCAAATAAAGAAGGTTACCCAAAAAGAGAAGAGGGACCGTAATTAGGAAGCTATCAAGAAATTAGACTTCCATTGAAAGGAATGAACCTAAATGTCCTCTTGAGAAAAAAATCTATAAGAAGAAAGTTTCTAAAATTAAGAAACTGCTAAATTAGAAAAATTTTTAAAAATAGAAAGTTAGTTAACTAGTTAAGGTGAGTCTAAGAGTAACTCATAGGTTAACTAAAGAAAGGAAGTATAGGTACATAAGAAGTAATAAACGATTACTTGTGCCTAAGTTATGTTATTCCGTGATTGGAGATTTCGCGTAAAGGCGTTGCTTAAGGAAGGAAAGCAAGGCCAAGGTATAGGGATTATACATCTTTAAGTTAATTGATTTTCGCTCCGTTTCATTGTTTAGGTTTCCGCATATTTCTTGGCGATGTACGTTTCTTTGATACGTAAAAGCTGACCTCGCGTCAGTATTTGTTTTGACTTCCTCGTTTACCCTTATTTGCTAATCTTTTGTTATTCGTTTGCTATATCGTCCTTTTGATTTCGTAAATACAGAATTTTATTGTTATTGTGAAAGTTCGTATTCTGTATAAAAATGAGTTTTGATATGATATGATTTTGTTCCATTAATGATCACTAAGTTAGACAACTGACCCTTGGCGGGGTATATTTGATATTTTGGCCTTCGGGCAAACTTAGGACTCTGCGGAGTCAACCTTTGTGCCCTTTGTGGGATTTCGAACCCTTTGTGGGTATTAGTGCTCTTTGTGGGCTTTTGTTCCCTTTGTGGGTATTAGTGCTCTTTGTGGGCTTTTGTTCCCTTTGTGGGTATTAGTGCTCTTTGTGGGCTTTTGTTCCCTTTATGGAATTTTGGTTTGATAAGGTCAGTGGACCACTTATGTGATCATGATGTCTGTGAATGATTTGATTATCTACAGCTGGTATGGGACGGTTGTAGATGATTAGATCATTCGAGTCAACTTTGTTCGGCTTATCGATCCTTTGAATTTCTTATAATCAGAGTGGTTTAGTTAGTTAAAGGCTGGTATGGGGACAGCTTTTAAATAAGTAAATCATTCGAGTCAATTTGAATCAATTTCGTCATCATTTGAAACTCCAAAATATTTGTCAACTCAGTTTGTGAAACCATTGAGATTTTGAAAGACATGTGATTTGAGAATTTGTTAAATAATGACTTCGAATTTGTACTTCGTTATGTCTTCGATTGTTATTTGAAATTTGTATCGTTTGTTATTCCTTCAGGTCAACTCCTCCTTAGTAACCGAGGGGTTGTATATGAACTTACTTGGGCATTGTTCGCTCACCCTTTCATCTTCTTTTCTTCCGCATTTCATATAGGAAGAATGTGAAACGGTTCGGGAGCACTTCATAAGGAGTTCAAGGATCGTTTAGTTATTTTCATTTTAGACTCTTTAGTCGGTTAATGCGATTATTTGAGAGTTGTAAGACTTTAAAGATTTTGTTGAGCTAGTGGATTGTACTAGCCGTTGAAATTCTTACTGTTATCAGCATTTAAGTCATTTCAAATTGTGGTTAGTGTTTGAATTATGGTTTTAGTAGCCGTTGGAGGTTATTTTATTATCAATTAAGTATTATTATTGTTGTGGAAATTCGGGGTCGTTACAGTTGGTATCAAAGCTTTGGCTTTAGATCTTTGGGAGTTTAGAATGTGTAAGGATAAGTTTGATTTTGGCTTTAGATCTTTGGGAGTTTAGAATGTGTAAGGATAAGTTTGATTTTGGCTTTAGATCTTTGGGAGTTTAGAATGTGTAAGGATAAGTTTGATTTTGGCTTTAGATCTTTGGGAGTTTAGGATGTATGAGCATAAGTTTGATTTGAGCCTTTAGATCTTCGAGAGTTTGGAATGTGGATGGATAAGTTTGATTTGAGCCTTAGGTTTGACCTCAGTGTCATTCTGGGAGTGTTTAGTATAGATTGATATGATAAGATTAGTTGCTTCATCGGATTATGAAAGTTTAGAGGACTAAACTTCTTTTAAGGGGGTAAGAATGTAATAACCCAAAATTTTTCGAGGATTATTTGGTAAATTGTTAAATTTCAATTTGGCTTTTAAAGGGACTAATAATTATATTGAAGGCCTAGGAATTATATTATGTGGGCTAAATTATTTAAATGAGTTGGTCTTTGATATTGAGCTTAGGTTTAGTAGAACCCTTTTATAAATACTCATTTTTAATAATTGTTTTAGTAATTAAATTATTTCTTTAAATTAATTTATTTGAATTACCTTTTAAATAAAAGGATTGAAAGTAATGGGCTTGAGTTATTGTTGGGTTAGAAGTTGTGGGCCAATTGTTTTGGGTTTAAGTTACCTAGTGGACTTAGAAAACCTTTTGGGCCTAGGATTAGAAAATCTGGTTATAAATACATATTATAAACCTAGGTTAATTATTTTCCTAAACCAAAAAAAATTAGAGAAGAGGGAGGCGGCACCCACATGATAGAGAGAGAACCGTGAGAGAGAGAGGGCAGTGTGGGGCGTGAAGTGGAGCCGAAGAGAAAGCTAGAAGAAGGAAAAAAAAAAAAAAACCAAAACCAAAACCAAGGTAAGGTTTGTATTTGATTCGTCCAATAATTATTGTTCTTAAATTTAAAGTCTAGAAAACCCTAGAAACTCTTGAGATTAGATTGGGGTTTTTATTATGAATTAGTTATGAATTTTTGAAATTTTAAAACTATTTTAATTCTAGGTTTGGTCATTCTTAGATTTTTAATGGTTTAATCTTAGTGTTTAATGTATAAATTAAGGGTTTGATTAATGGGGAAGTGTAGGTTATAATGATGTAATCCTAACCCTAGTTCATATTGCTTTGAAATTGAATCAAACAAAATTAATATGATTAAAAGGGTTTTTATTAAAGAGTATATAAATTAAATGATATGTTTAATGTTTAAAAAGGATAAAAAGATGAACAAAATAATTTTTGGATCAACCTGGGGGCTTCGGCCGATTGTTCTAGGCTTGAATTAGGGTGGTCTCCATTTAAGTGTTAGAATTCTAGTTAGTTTGTATAAAAACAGTTAGTTTTTTAAACGGAAAAGGGACCAAACTGAAAAGTTTACAAAGCTGGAAGGATTAAATTCTGATTTCCAGTTAAATTCTCCAATGGACAGTTAACTAAGGGACTGAACTGAAAAGTCTAAAGGTTCTGAGGGACTGTTCTGTAAATTTTAAAAGTTGAGGGACTGTTTTGCAATTATTCAAAAGTTGAGGGACTGTTTTGCAATTTTTCAAAAGTTGAGGACTGTTTTGCAATTTTTCAAAAGTTGAGGGCATGTTTTGAAATTTTTCAAAAGTTGAGGGACTATTTTGTAAATTTTAGAAAGTTAAAGGACTTTTTTGAAATTACGAAAAAACTAAAGGAACCTTTTGAAATTTAGGGAAAGTCCAAAGACTTTAAAAAGTTGTATCAAAGGGAAAGAAGAAAATTAACACTTTAGTATTAAAAAGAATATTAAAAGACTTAAGTTCCTAAAATAGTAGGGTTCGAAATTGAAAGCTTCCGAAGAAGAAAACTTTCCAAATAAAGAAGGTTACCCAAAAAGAGAAGAGGGACCGTAATTAGGAAGCTATCAAGAAATTAGACTTCCATTGAAAGGAATGAACCTAAATGTCCTCTTGAGAAAAAAATCTATAAGAAGAAAGTTTCTAAAATTAAGAAACTGCTAAATTAGAAAAATTTTTAAAAATAGAAAGTTAGTTAACTAGTTAAGGTGAGTCTAAGAGTAACTCATAGGTTAACTAAAGAAAGGAAGTATAGGTACATAAGAAGTAATAAACGATTACTTGTGCCTAAGTTATGTTATTCCGTGATTGGAGATTTCGCGTAAAGGCGTTGCTTAAGGAAGGAAAGCAAGGCCAAGGTATAGGGATTATACATCTTTAAGTTAATTGATTTTCGCTCCGTTTCATTGTTTAGGTTTCCGCATATTTCTTGGCGATGTACGTTTCTTTGATACGTAAAAGCTGACCTCGCGTCAGTATTTGTTTTGACTTCCTCGTTTACCCTTATTTGCTAATCTTTTGTTATTCGTTTGCTATATCGTCCTTTTGATTTCGTAAATACAGAATTTTATTGTTATTGTGAAAGTTCGTATTCTGTATAAAAATGAGTTTTGATATGATATGATTTTGTTCCATTAATGATCACTAAGTTAGACAACCTGCTTCGGCGGGGTATATTTGATATTTTGGCCTTCGGGCAAACTTAGGACTCTGCGGAGTCAACCTTTGTGCCCTTTGTGGGATTTCGAACCCTTTGTGGGTATTAGTGCTCTTTGTGGGCTTTTGTTCCCTTTGTGGGTATTAGTGCTCTTTGTGGGCTTTTGTTCCCTTTGTGGGTATTAGTGCTCTTTGTGGGCTTTTGTTCCCTTTATGGAATTTTGGTTTGATAAGGTCAGTGGACCACTTATGTGATCATGATGTCTGTGAATGATTTGATTATCTACAGCTGGTATGGGACAGTTGTAGATGATTAGATCATTCGAGTCAACTTTGTTCAGCTTATCAGTCCTTTGAATTTCTTATAATCTGTGAGTGGTTTAGTTAGTTAAAGCTGGTATGGGACAGTTTTAAATAAGTAAATCATTCGAGTCAATTTGAATCGATTTCGTCATCATTTGGAACTCCAAAATATTTGTCAACTCAGTTTGTGAAACCATTGAGATTTTGAAAGACATGTGATTTGAGAATTTGTTAAATAATGACTTCGAATTTGTACTTCGTTATGTCTTCGATTGTTATTTGAAATTTGTATCGTTTGTTATTCCTTCAGGTCAACTCCTCCTTAGTAACCGGAGGGGTTGTATATGAACTTACTGGGCATTGTTCGCTCACCCTTTCATCTTCTTTTCTTCCAGATTTCATATAGGAAGAATGTGAAACGGTTCGGGAGCACTTCATAAGGAGTTCAAGGATCGTTTAGTTATTTTCATTTTAGACTCTTTAGTCAGTTAATGCAGTTATTTGAGAGTTGTAAGACTTTAAAGATTTTGTTGAGCTAGTGGATTGTACTAGCCGTTGAAATTCTTACTGTTATCAGCATTTAAGTCATTTCAAATTGTGGTTAGTGTTTGAATTATGGTTTTAGTAGCCGTTGGAGGTTATTTTATTATCAATTAAGTATTATTATTGTTGTGGAAATTCGGGGTCGTTACAGTTGGTATCAAAGCTTTGGCTTTAGATCTTTGGGAGTTTAGAATGTGTAAGGATAAGTTTGATTTTGGCTTTAGATCTTTGGGAGTTTAGAATGTGTAAGGATAAGTTTGATTTTGGCTTTAGATCTTTGGGAGTTTAGAATGTGTAAGGATAAGTTTGATTTTGGCTTTAGATCTTTGGGAGTTTAGGATGTATGAGCATAAGTTTGATTTGAGCCTTTAGATCTTCGAGAGTTTGGAATGTGGATGGATAAGTTTGATTTGAGCCTTAGGTTTGACCTCAGTGTCATTCTGGGAGTGTTTAGTATAGATTGATATGATAAGATTAGTTGCTTCATCGGATTATGAAAGTTTAGAGGACTAAACTTCTTTTAAGGGGTAAGAATGTAATAACCCAAAATTTTTCGAGGATTATTTGGTAAATTGTTAAATTTCAATTTGGCTTTTAAAGGGACTAATAATTATATTGAAGGCCTAGGAATTATATTATGTGGGCTAAATTATTTAAATGAGTTGGTCTTTGATATTGAGCTTAGGTTTAGTAGAACCCTTTTATAAATACTCATTTTTAATAATTGTTTTAGTAATTAAATTATTTCTTTAAATTAATTTATTTGAATTACCTTTTAAATAAAAGGATTGAAAGTAATGGGCTTGAGTTATTGTTGGGTTAGAAGTTGTGGGCCAATTGTTTTGGGTTTAAGTTACCTAGTGGACTTAGAAAACCTTTTGGGCCTAGGATTAGAAAATCTGGTTATAAATACATATTATAAACCTAGGTTAATTATTTTCCTAAACCAAAAAAAATTAGAGAAGAGGGAGGCGGCACCCACATGATAGAGAGAGAACCGTGAGAGAGAGAGGGCAGTGTGGGGCGTGAAGTGGAGCTGGAAGAGAAAGCTAGAAGAATGAAAAAAAAAAAAAAACCAAAACCAAAACCAAGGTAAGGTTTGTATTTGATTCGTCCAATAATTATTGTTCTTAAATTTAAAGTCTAGAAAACCCTAGAAACTCTTGAGATTAGATTGGGGTTTTTATTATGAATTAGTTATGAATTTTTGAAATTTTAAAACTATTTTAATTCTAGGTTTGGTCATTCTTAGATTTTTAATGGTTTAATCTTAGTGTTTAATGTATAAATTAAGGGTTTGATTAATGGGGAAGTGTAGGTTATAATGATGTAATCCTAACCCTAGTTCATATTGCTTTGAAATTGAATCAAACAAAATTAATATGATTAAAAGGGTTTTTATTAAAGAGTATATAAATTAAATGATATGTTTAATGTTTAAAAAGGATAAAAAGATGAACAAAATAATTTTTGGATCAACCTGGGGGCTTCGGCCGATTGTTCTAGGCTTGAATTAGGGTGGTCTCCATTTAAGTGTTAGAATTCTAGTTAGTTTGTATAAAAACAGTTAGTTTTTTAAACGGAAAAGGGACCAAACTGAAAAGTTTACAAAGCTGGAAGGATTAAATTCTGATTTCCAGTTAAATTCTCCAATGGACAGTTAACTAAGGGACTGAACTGAAAAGTCTAAAGGTTCTGAGGGACTGTTCTGTAAATTTTAAAAGTTGAGGGACTGTTTTGCAATTATTCAAAAGTTGAGGGACTGTTTTGCAATTTTTCAAAAGTTGAGGGACTGTTTTGCAATTTTTCAAAAGTTGAGGGCCTGTTTTGAAATTTTTCAAAAGTTGAGGGACTATTTTGTAAATTTTAGAAAGTTAAAGGACTTTGTTGAAATTACGAAAAAACTAAAGGAACCTTTTGAAATTTAGGGAAAGTCCAAAGACTTTAAAGAAGTTATATCAAAGGGAAAGAAGAAAATTAACACTTTAGTATTAAAAAGAATATTAAAAGACTTAAGTTCCTAAAATAGTAGGGTTCGAAATTGAAAGCTTCCGAAGAAGGAAACTTTCCAAATAAAGAAGGTTACCCAAAAAGAGAAGAGGGACCGTAATTAGGAAGCTATCAAGAAATTAGACTTCCATTGAAAGGAATGAACCTAAATGTCCTCTTGAGAAAAAAATCTATAAGAAGAAAGTTTCTAAAATTAAGAAACTGCTAAATTAGGAAAGTTTTTAAAAATAGAAAGTTAGTTAACCAGTTAAGGTGAGTCTAAGAGTAACTCATAGGTTAACTAAAGAAAGGAAGTATAGGTACATAAGAAGTAATAAACGATTACTTGTGCCTAAGTTATGTTATTCCGTGATTGTAGATTTCGCGTAAAGGCGTTGCTTAAGGAAGGAAAGCAAGGCCAAGGTAAGGGATTATACATCTTTAAGTTAATTGATTTTCGCTCTGTTTCATTGTTTAGGTTTCCGCATATTTCTTGGCGATGTACGTTTCTTTGATACGTAAAAGCTGACCTCGCATCAGTATTTGTTTTGACTTCCTCGTTTACCGTTATTTGCTAATCTTTTGTTATTCGTTTGTTATATCGTCCTTTTGGTTTCGTAAATACAGAATTTTATTGTTATTGTGAAAGTTCGTATTCTGTATAAAAATGAGTTTTGATATGATATGATTTTGTTCCATTAATGATCACTAAGTTAGACAACCTGTTTCGGCGGGGTATATTTGATATTTTGGCCTTCGGGCAAACTTAGGACTCTGCGGAGTCAGCCTTTGTGCCCTTTGTGGGATTTCGAACCCTTTGTGGGTATTAGTGCTCTTTGTGGGCTTTTGTTCTCTTTGTGGGTATTAGTGCTCTTTGTGGGCTTTTGTTCCCTTTATGGGATTTTGGTTTGATAAGGTCAGTGGACCACTTATGTGATCATGATGTCTGTGAATGATTTGATTATCTACAGCTGGTATGGGACAGTTGTAGATGATTAGATCATTCGAGTCAACTTTGTTCAGCTTATCAGTCCTTTGAATTTCTTATAATCTGTGAGTGGTTTAGTTAGTTAAAGCTGGTATGGGACAGTTTTAAATAAGTAAATCATTCGAGTCAATTTGAATCGATTTCGTCATCATTTGAAACTCCAAAATATTTGTCAACTCAGTTTGTGAAACCATTGAGATTTTGAAAGACATGTGATTTGAGAATTTGTTAAATAATGACTTCGAATTTGTACTTCGTTATGTCTTCGATTGTTATTTGAAATTTGTATCATTTGTTATTCCTTCAGGTCAACTCCTCCTTAGTAACCGGAGGGGTTGTATATGAACTTACTGGGCATTGTTCGCTCACCCTTTCATCTTCTTTTCTTTCAGATTTCATATAGGAAGAATGTGAAACGGTTCGGGAGCACTTCATAAGGAGTTTAAGGATCGTTTAGTTATTTTCATTTTAGACTCTTTAGTCAGTTAATGCAGTTATTTGAGAGTTGTAAGACTTTAAAGATTTTGTTGAGCTAGTGGATTGTACTAGCCGTTGAAATTCTTACTGTTATCAGCATTTAAGTTATTTCAAATTGTGATTAGTGTTTGAATTATGGTTTTAGTAGCCGTTGGAGGTTATTTTATTATCAATTAAGTATTATTATTGTTGTGGAAATTCGGGATCGTTACAGGGGTGGGTTGGGGTTTCGAATCAATCATATTATGGTGGGTGAGTAGATCATGTATGTATTTGGTTTGAGAGAGAATAAGGCCTTGAGCATTAGGGGTGACTTCAATGCCCAAGAAATAAGAAAGAGGTCCAAGATCTTTTAGAGAGAAACGATTGAAAAGGTTAGTGATGAAAGATTGGAGAAGGGATTGTGATGGACCAGTGATGATAATGTCATCAACATAGACAAGGAGATAAAGGGTGTGGTGGTTTTGATTGTAGATAAATAGAGAGGGGTCAGCAATGGAAGGTTTAAAGCCGGAAGAAATAAGGTGGGATTTGAGCTCGATGTACCAAGCACGAGGAGCTTGTTTGAGGCCGTATATGGCTTTGGTTAATCGACACACATGAGTGGGGTTGGCTTCATCGACGAAGTCGGGGGGTTGAGACATAAAAACTGTTTCATGAAGGGTGCCTTGAAGGAAGGCGTTGTTGATGTCTAACTGACGAAGAGACCAACCTTGGCTTAGGGCAAGAGAAAGAAGAAGGCGGACGGTCACGGGTTTTACAACGGGACTAAAGGTTTCAGAATAGTCCACACCGGGACGTTGGTGAAAGCCTTTGGCTACAAGGTGGGCTTTGTATTTTTGGATAGAGTTATCAGGGTTGTATTTGATATGGTAGACCCATTTGCAACCAACAATGTTTTGGGCTTGGTGAGGAGGTACTAGGGTCCATGTGTTGTTTTTGGTGAGAGCTTGATATTCATCTAACATGGCTGTGCGCCAAAGGGGAGAGGAGAGAGCTTGTTTGGTTGTGGTTGGAAGGCTAGTAGGAGAAGGAAGAGTTGCTAGGTTGGCATATTTTGGGTTTGATTTCACAATATTGTTTTGAGAGCGGGTGGTTATGGTTCGAATGGGGTTGGGCGGTTGGGGTAGTTGTTCTCGAGTAGGTGTTGGTGGGATTATATTAGGTGTGGCGGCAGTAGGTGCTTTAGGCTGAGGATGTGAAGCTGGTGTAGGTGCAGATGTGAGTATATCGGGGTTAACATCAGCAGGTGGGGCAATGGATTGGTCGATATAGTGTGGGCGAGTTAAGGGCTGTGTTTATAATAGGTGTGGGTGGTGTTGGGTTTGAATCAGAAGTGTTAGTTGTAGGTTGGTCAATTTGGTTGGTAGGTGTGATGGTTGGTGTAGGTGCAGATGTGAGTACTTCTGGGGTAACATTAGCAGGTTGAAGTATTGGAATGGTGATGGAACACCACTGGAAAGGAGTAATATTTGTAGTTTCTGGAGGGTTTTTAGAGAGGGATGGATAGGGGAATTCACTTTCAATAAACTTCACGTGTCTGGAAACATAAACACGGTTGGTGGAGGGTTCTAAACAGTAGTATGCACTTTGGGTATTGGAATAGCCAATAAAGATACATGGACTGGAAGAGGGCATACGGTTGATAAGATAAGTGGCTGTAAGAAAAGCATATATCCAGAATTTTAGTGGGAGATTGGCGTGAGAGAGGAGAGCCAATCCGGTTTCAACAATGTGTCGGTGGCGACGTTCGGCATAACCATTGTGTTCAGGGGTATGAGGTGGGGAGGTGAGATGAGTGATGCCATCTTTAAGAAGAGATGGAGTGAGTTTTAGGTATTCTCCTCCATTATCGGAGAAGACTTGGATTATGGGACGTTGAAAATATTTTTCGACTAGGGTTTTGAAGCAGTTAAAGGTGGAAAAAGTGTCTGATTTATGTTTGAGAGGGTAAAGCCAAGTGTATTTGGTGTAATGGTTTACAAATATAGCGTAGTATTTGTAGTTGTCACAGGATAAAATTAGGGAGGTCCAAACATCAGAAAAAATAATATCAAGAGGAGCGGTGGAATGTAGAGAGGAGGTAGAAAATGGGAGTTTGTGGCTTTTATTGAGGTCATATGCATTACAATTGGAGTAAGGTTTTGAGGGAATAGGAAGAGAAAATTGTTTTTGAAGGGAGGAAATTATAGGAAGGGCGGGATGACCGAGTCTGTGATGCCACGAAAGAAGTGGGATGACTGTGCTAGTATGTGTTTGGATTGAAGATGGGTACCATATGTAGACACCCTGGTCAAGGGTTCCATGAATGAGGGTGTGATGATTGGAAAGTGTTTTGATAATAAAAGAAGAGGGTGTGAACATGACATAAGCGTAATTGTCCTTACAAAATTGTGAGACGGAAAGGACGTTTCTTGAGATGAGTGGGACATGAAGAACATTATTGAAGAGAAGGGAGGTGTGAGGGGTGGGAAGAGAAAAATTACCTATGTTTGATATTGGGAGAGAAGAGCCATCTCCTATAGTAACTATGTCGACCCCATTGTAAGGGCTATGATATGAGAGGGTGGATAAATCACTTGTCATGTGATGTGTAGCCCCACTGTCAATAAGCCAGGATGTGGGGAGTGTGGTGGAAAGCGCTGATGCGGTGTAGATATGAGGGTGGATATTAGATGTGAGTGCTGATGTGGTCACATCTTGGGTCACATTTGACGGCTGGAATTTCGTCAAGGGTGGGATGTTTCTAGGGTTTTGCTTGGGTTTTTGTTGTGTGGTCGCAGGAAGTAGAGGGAGCTTTGGGTTGGAATGTATAGATGGTGGGGTGGAGGGAAAAACAACGGTTGGGTAATCCCTCTTGAATCTATGGCATTGAGAGGTAACATGCCCTTTGCGATTGCAATATTGGCATTTGCCATTGAAGGTGGGTTGATTAGAAAGGGATGGGAGGTTCATTAGAGCTGAGGAGTGATGATAAGGCGTGGAAGGGTTTTGCCTAGAGTTTTGCCGTGGGTAGGGAGTGTTTGTCGAGGGTGGTTGTACGACAGAATTGGTGGTGCCGTGGGCGTTGATGGAAGGTGTTTGGGTGGCGGCGGAAGACTTGGAGAGGGTAATGAATCGTGAGGCGGATGATACCATGTAAGAGTTTGAATAAATAACTTCTTCCATTGATTTTATAAGATGATTACAACCTATATTTATAGTATAAATTACAAGAAGGAAATGCCTTAACTCTAGCCTAAGAATACTCTAAATCCCTTAATTCTAGCCTAAGAATAATCTAAAATAACAAACTAAATCTTTGACTTGTAGGCTAGGAATATTCTAGAATTAAACTATATACAAAAGGATGGAAATAAATAAATACAATATTATTTATTCTTATCAAAAGGTTCCTTGAAAAGTAAAGTCAGAGTCAGTTAACAGTGGAAATATACCAAATGGAAAAGAAATCAAGAACCAGAGAGAGAGAGAGACTAACATTTCTTCCAATCTTTTTTCTAGGAAGTAAACAGGGCGACCAAGATAAAGAAGATGGAAATTCTGTGAAAATCAATTTTTGACCTTTTAATAGAGTTAAGGAACGACTTTTACGCAATTTTAGTAACATATGTACATAATTAACCTTAATATCATCCTTTTGGAACAATTTCTTTACAAAAATGGACACTAGTTCGGGATGTAGTAGTAATATTCTTCCGTCCGCAATTGCTTTATATATTGAATGACTTTGAGTCGTGGAAGCACACTCTTGCATTTAGATGCAAGGAAAAACTATCAACATTAAGCCTATGTGGGCCCAGCACTTCCCTGGACCCCATAGTCCCGCTCTTATGGCACCAGGTTGCCCTTTTGTAGACACTAAACATAATGATTTCACTTTACACTTCAATTTATACTAGCAATTATGCATAGAAAACTAGGGACACCAAAAAACACATTTATCTTTCAAATGCACAGGTATTTACTGAATTTAATAATTCCAGAATCGCAAAGTAAGCGAGGCATTTATCAAGAAAACTAAGAACTTACATCTTTCAAGTGGTTTCCTTTTGAATCCCAAGATTTCCCTCGACCTTCTGCCCTATAAAATTGGCAACCCGGACAATGACGAACCTCCAACAACTCAAGAATGTAGGCAACAGAATGAGGGGCACAGTCAGGAAGAAGCTGCAATAAAACATTTATTTTGAGCCGTGACAGTAAAAAAAATGCTATGGTATATCAAAAGAACAGTCAAGATCCAAGAAGAAATGGAGGGAACCCGAAAGTGAAGATGAGGGCAATAGGTTAAGGTCAACATACGCAGCATTTAATTCTAACAACTCATCTTTAAACATGTTCTATATTATAGTGTTGCTTCAAATTTGAAGCAACACTATTTTCAAATTACAATTTAGTCCCTCTAGTTTTTTAAAGTTACATCTTATTTATTATAAAATTTAAAAATAACATTTTTATTATTTAAAATAATCTTAATTTTTTTTATGTTTATATTTAGATAATTATTTGAGATAAAGTTAGACGAATATATTAAAATATATACAAAATACATTCAACATAAATTAAAAACATACCAATATTTATAACAACATAGTTAATATTACATGATAATAGAAAAGTCACACATTTTTAATGAAAACAAAATAATAAAATATATTTTATTACCATCTCACCGTCAACTTTGGAATGATTTATAAATTTGTTTCTTTGTGCTAATGTTTTCATTATGTCAATATATCATTTACGTCAATGTCATTTTATTTTGTATTTTTTCTTTAATAATAAAATATACAGTATTTTATTAGTAATTTGAATTATAAATACATTATTTGAATTTTTATTTCTAAACAAAAGAGAGGGTTGAATATGTAAAAGGATTAAACTTTGTGTAGTATTTGAGAAATTATAGAAGTAGTAGAATGATGAGGTGGAATGGAAAGATGCTGAGAATATTCTTTTTGAAGTAAAAATGAAGGAATGGGTTGGAGAGGAAAAAAAATTGAAGCAAGATTTGAAGGAAATTTGAAGAAATGAAGTAAAATTTGAAGTAATGCATTGGAGATGCTCTAAGAGAGCTTCAATATATTAAATACTCTGATAATCATGGACAAAGAGATGGTTAAAAAGATTGTTTCTTCTAGTTTAATTGACCCTTGATGCATTTAAATGCTAGGGAAGTTGTCTACAACAAGCTCATGTGGACGGCCCTCCCCCAGACCCCACTCATAAAGGGAGCTCTTATAGCACCGGGTTGCCTTTTTTTATCTGTATTACCATCAGTTGCGTAGTAAGGATTGCAGAATATTAAGAGTGCATAAATGTTTATGTTTGCAGGACAATACTAATGAATTGAACTTTTGTTAAAGTATTTCCTCCGACCCAGAATGAGTGTCAGTTTTTGTTCTTGATTATGAGCAGAAATGGAATTACATTTTGGGATAATGAGAGTAGCAAACAGTTTAACATCACCAAAATTTAAAACATTTATTTGGTACATACTTTTATATGGAGAGTACCATGCTCTGTTTCCATCCTCACAATGCCCTGCAAGGAAAAATGAAAGAATAAGAGAAAAGAATAACAATGTTAATAGAACCACAGTAACTCAAGTTATTTCAACGGAAAAGAGGATTTAAACACGCATGATTTACATGCAGATGCAGACACGTTAACAAAAGTAAAAAGTGTATTTCTAATGTTGCACTGCACATGCATTATTCAAACCATATGAGGCACTCCAAATTTGGAAATTTGGTTTGAGTAATGCCATAGGCACAAAAAGAAGTCACAAATTTAGGCCACACACTCTGTTGGCAGTGCTTGATTGGCTGTTTCATATATTAGTGACGGGACCTACAAACTATATGCCCGATCAAGAATTGACCACAGTATTTGGCTAAAATTTTGTACTCCCTCAGTCCCTAAATGAATGTCCAAATTTTATATTAAGGGACACTCTTGAAAATGGTGCTTTTAATACATTTTCATAGCAAAGATGCATAAATATTTTTGTTATCCACTTTCTAAACATTTAGTTTTATGATAATAAAATGAACAGTGAAAATAATTTGGTAAGCGTATATGGACAAAGTTTTTGACGAAAAAGCCGTTCATTTTGGGACAAAAATTTCTTGAATTTGGACATTCATTTAGGGACGGAGGAAGTAACATATTTTCGTGCATGTAGCATTATTTCATTGTGTTTGATTCTAATTATACATGAGAGTTGGTTGGCGGGACTAGTTCAGTGCACTTCATAAGTGATTTGGTGAATTGATCATGTCTTAATGCAAACTGGCCCAAGCTCGTAAAGAATTTCGAGATTCTGTCAGTTTTCCATCAACTAGGCATATTACTTACTAGGTTGTCATCTAATACTTCAAAAACGTTGAAGCAAATCTATTTTCCCCATCTCTCTTTTCATTGTCATTCTATATTTGAGTTTCTTTACAGAAGCCACATTCTGAAATCTAGAAAGGACATGTGTCATTAAGCTATTCGCCTTACGAATTTAGCATAGTGACAGTTGGTTTTGTGTTTAACATGATTAATTGTGAGAAAATTGTGTATGTTAGCATCTCTAAATACTTTTCCGGCCATCTTTTTTACAGATTGTCCAAAGTCTTCTGGTTTGGTTCCAATCACAATTCACTGGAATTCAATTCATGATATGAGCCCAAATAAGATACAGTCTCCAAAACTGGAATTCATAAACAAAGAAAAAACAACTGAACAATTCATCTTATGTTATTACTATTTTCATCTAGTTATTCTGACTCCCTAACTTAAATGTCCTCGTCCAATTTCAATGTACTTTATAAGAAGATGATGTATTTCTCAAAAAACTTTTAATTACGGAATAAATATATACACCCTCATACACTAGAAAGTTGTGAAATACCCTGACTTAAAGCTCTGTTCATTAGCATTTTCAGTAGTCTTTCTGATTTCACTTTCATACGGAGTAATTAGCAGAAAGACATATTGTTTGAAAATTGTTTTGTTGCGATTTTGATAATCATTCTGCTGATAAAGACACCACAACGAGTCAAGAGATAACTAAGCATATACACTAGTATTTATAAAATAGTTTGTGAAAGAAAAATTCAAATATGCATTGTAAAAATGGAGGGGGAAAAAACAATGTTGGCAAACAGCACAATGAAAATCATACATTAAGCACCACCTATGAAACAGAATCGAACAGAGAAGGTTAGGCAACTTATACCCCTCCTTTTCCAAAAATAATGCCAGAGGTCCAAATGGATTTGGTTCCTGCTTCCTGTCGGTCAGGGGACAGTGTATCCTTCTGTTTCTTCAACCAACACTGTAACAAAAAGATGATTATTTCAAGTCACATTGTTAACAAATATACGACATTTTTCAAGAAAAAAATAACTCTTTTAACTCAAAATCCCTCTGATGTCCCCAAAGCACCGAAGATTCACACAAACAAAACCAAGCACTCCCACTAAACAGTCTTACAACTATTCAGCACTCTAAATGCTAATCAATCTTCGGTATTTAGAAAATTTAGTTTTACGAATAAAAATGTTTCAATTAATCAAATCAAAATACTCAACATTCTAATAAACGTTAAACAAAGAAATACACAAACAAGGTGAAACTTTTCTACTAGACATAAGACTTGCCAGCTCTAAGAAACTCCAAAGACAAGTGAATCTTAAGTATATAGAAAATTCTCGTTTAGAATGAAATTGGATCAACCACATAATGCATGATCACTGCAAGGATCTATATCTATACACAAAATCACATAAACCCAATGCAGCAATTCCAAATTAACTAACATTATATAACAAGCCAGAACATTACGTAAACAGCTTCAAAATTCTTAACTCAATCAACCTAATGCACAATCAGAAACAACGTTCGCAAAAAAGATAATTTCTATGAGCCCAATTCAGCTTAAATTCAATTAAACTAATGCACAATCACAAACAAATTCACAAAAACAAGTATTTTATGAGGCCACTTCAGCTTAAATTCAATCAAACTAAAGCACAATCACAAACAATTCCACAAAGAAAATTCCCAAATCAAATCAATTCCCCAAAAATCATATAACCCATGAAAATTCAACTCAAAACTCACCTCACCGAATTTCGACCCGCAACCCTCACGATCCCCACAAAACACCCAAGAATCACACAAACAAACCCCTTCATTCCCACCACACATACCCTTACAAGCTCTACAACATTCCTCAGATGTATTAACCTTAAAATCCGAACCCCAATTCACAGCAGACCCCCAAAGCTCCAAACCCTTAATCCCTCTACAACACCCACCGCCACCATCCACCTTCAAAGACTCAATCTTTGACACAGAACCATCTAAATCAGTGGTGCCATTGTTGCCACTCGGTCTCAAAACTACAGACATGAACATGTAAACCAAAGAACAAGAAACTAAACCCATCAAAAGAATGATCGAAGAGACCCATCGGGTGGGTTCGGAGTCATTGTTCCTCCGACCCATTTGAGATTTAGGGGAGAGGATGAAAACCCAGAAATTGATTTGGGGTTTGTAGAATTGAATTGGTTGGTGATGTGATTTGGAATAATGATGGGTTCTTGAGGAGGAATCGTTGACTTGTGATGAGAAGTATCTTGGGTTTGAAATTGTTGACATTATATTAAATTATATTAAAGGGTTAATTATAAATTAGGGTCTAACTCTCACTCTCACATGAGGTCTTTGAGGGGCTTGATTTTTTTTTTTTTAGCGATTTAGGGTCTGAGTGCACAATTTTTTGATCAAATTAAGATTTTTTGACGATTTTCATCCAAATGATCTGTTAAGTTAAAAAAGAAGGGACTAGTTTGTAATAATTATTAGTTTAAAGGGGTCAAATGCAAAGTTTAAATATAAAGTGTTCAAAATTTATTTCTTTTCCCAAAATAATTAATATTTTCTTAATTCTAAAATAATTAATATCCGGAATAAATATATATTTTTTAATTTTTATATTAAAAAAATAAAAATATTAATTTTTTTTAAATAATAATATTTATTTCCTTTCTCAAAATAATTAACAATATATTAATTATTAAATAATTAATAGTTTTGAAACTGAACCGTTATTACTTGAAAATTGAACTAAATCGCGTGATTTGATTTGATTTGATTTAATTTGGTTCGATTTTGAACCACGATTTGGATCGAACCACTTACACCCCCTACTACTTTCTTCGCCCTGCTTTTCTTGCTACTAAAATTGTGGACACAGGAATAAAAAAAAAAATTATAAATATGAAAACTAAATTATGAGAGAGATATTAGGGAGGAATTTTTTTATTATAAGTATGACATATGAGTTTTATTAACTATTTTGGGTTAGTAAGACCATGTCCAATAATAAGGGGTTGAGAGGGGGATTGAAAGGAGGGTCAACTAGTTAATTGGGTGCAATAAGGGGTTGAGAGGGGGGTAGTTGAAGGGGAGGGGTTGAAGCTTTCCAACCAGGTTGAAGAAAAAAATGGGGGACCCGCAAAGCCACGTGTCAGCCATCGAGTGGACCGAATTTGGCGCGTGGCCTACACGCAATGTTCAGGCGCGTTTTGCTTTTTTTTTCCTGCAATGACACATGGCGAGCTCCGATTGGTTCCCCATATTTTTTCTTTTTATCTTCAACCCTGATTTTTGAGCTCAATTATTTAACATCTATTTTTTTTTTTTTTGCGAAAATTCTGAAAAAAAATTTCTCTATAAAATGATATAACTTTCTTTTTATTTGTACACCAAAAAAAAAAAAAAACCTCTCTTTTCTCTCAAAAAAATCTTAATTATCCTTCTTTAACCCCTTATTTTTTTAAAACATTCATCATCTTTTTAGTGAAATGGATCCCAAACACATATGGGCAAAGTTCGCAAATCAGTGATTTTTAAATTTTATTGTACTGTGAGTCGAGTCTATGTATCGTATGCTTTTTTGTTTTTATCATTTGTGGAACGAACTAAGTTTATTATAAATTTTCTTATTTTTATTAAAATTAAAATATTCCCGTATTTATTTAATTGCTTCGAAAAAAAATTAATTAAGTGTGAATTAAAAAAATTAAAAAAAATCTCGAATTTATAAATAAAAATATTAATAATTTATTTTTTAATAATAAATTATTATTATTATTATTATTTTTTAATTATAAAATTAAATATTGTAAATAAAATAAAAAGTGGTGGGGTATAGAATGATGAGTTGGGAGGAGTTGAATTTTAAACTAAACTAGCTTATTGTGGGGGGTGTAGTTGAGAAAGTAGTTGAATGATTAAGTGAATGGAGAGAGAAGATGAGGTGTCGTGATTTTAGGATAGTTGAATGTTTTTTGATAGTTGGCTTATTGGACATGGCCTAACACTAATAATGGAACTCACAAAAAAAAAAAGAAGAGTCAAGGACTCTAAACCCCATAGTCCAGATTAAAAAAACATATTAACCTATTTGAGATGAAAATGTCACCAAAATCCACGTCTAATGGAACAAGACGGCAGCTAATATTCCGTGAACTACCCGTAACATTCCATACTCAAAAAATCAAATCCTTCGAAAACCCTAAATTTCTCTCTCTAACAAGTGCAAATCCTTTCCCAACCCAAATCAAAACCTAATCGACGCCATTGAAGCCTTAATCGAAGCCATTGAAGCTCTATTGAAACTCGTCGTTTGATAACCTCCATTTAAGCGTTGCGGAGAAATTTTAGGTATCAAATTTTTCTTTTTGTGATTGTAACTCGTTTTGATTTGGGTTGGGTTTTGATTTTTTTGTGTATGAACTTCATTTTTACCTGTTTTCATGATTTATCAACAGATTTTGATGTTATTGCAGTATTTTAATTGAATTTTTACACTTCAAAAATAGGAATAAAACCTTAAATTAATTTTGAAAAATAGTTATTTAATTTTTTTGTGTTTGTGAATGTGGTAAATGACTGATTAAATGTCGTTTACCACTTGATATAGGACCGCCTGCAATGACCGTAGTGGGAAAGCATTCACCGGTTGATTCGATCTGAAAATGTTGAGATGGTTCGTCATAGTCTCTGTTCTAGAGAGCGCGTGGAAGAAGAACATTGGGTCTTCAATGGCGGAAAATATAATTTTATTTTATTTTTGAATTGAATTTGTTTGTTTGAAATAGATGTTGAATTTTGTAATTATTTGTTAATGTGGTTAAGGACCTGTTCCAGGTCCTATAACTCTTGCTATAGGACCTGTTCTAGTGTGATTTTAATTTCTAGGTTACTTGCTTCATATTGTTTGTGTTTGATAATGTGGCAAATAATCTATTACATGTCCTATAACCATTGCTATAGGAGCTGAAATAGTGTTCTTTTAATTTCGAGGTCACTTGCTTTATTTTGGTTGTGAATTTGTTTGTTTGAAATAGATGTTAAATTTTGTTATTATTTGTTAATGTGGTAAAGGACCTGTTCCATGTCCTATAACTCTTATAAAATGAATATTTTTTTACTCAGAATTTTTGATTTTTTTGATGAATAATTGATGTTCGTTCCGTCTCAATTTTATTTACTTTTCATCACTTTCTTTGTTACTCATCTCGACCCGTCTTTGTAAATCAAGTTGCAGTTCATATATCACTTGCTATATAACCATTCAAAGCTATAAGCCCTTTAATTGGTTTTATAGCAATTGTTATAGGATCTGTCAATATCATATACATAGCTATAAGACCTTTGAATGGTCCTATAGCAATTGGTATATATAGGACCTGTCAATATCATATACAAAGCTATAAGCCCTTTAATTGGTCCTATAGCAACTTGTATAGGACCTGGCAACATAATATTCAAAGCAATAAGACATTTTAATGGTCCCATAGCAATTGGTATAGGACCTGTCAATATCATATACAAAGCTATAAGCCAGTTAATTGGTCCTATAGCAATTGGTATAGGACCTAGTAACATCATATACAAATTCAATTAAATAGATAAAAAAATATCAAGGTACGGATTATTATTATATTTATTATGAGACGGACGGAGAGAAGAAGAAGAAGAAGAGAAACAAACTGAGCTACATATACTCACCAACAATAAAATTGATGGAGTATGGTTGAATTTTGACTGTTTGTTGCATTTACTAGTGTTGTCATGTCCTATACCAGTTGATATAGGACCATTCAATGTCTTATAGCATAGGTATATGATTTTTTGAGGTCATATATCACTTGATATAGGACCATTCAAAGGTCTTATAGCTTCGTATATGATGTTGTTAAGTCCTATACCAGTTGCTATAGGACCATTCAAAGGTCTTAATGCGTTGGTATAAGATTGTGTGAGGTCCTATAGCAACTGGTATAGGACCTGGCAACATCATATACAAAGCTATAACCCCTTTAATTGATCCCATAGCAATTGTTATAGGATCTGTCAATATCATATACAAAGCTATAAGACATTTGAATGGTCCTATAGCAATTGGTATAGGACCTGTCAATATCGTATACAAAGCTGTAAGCCCTTTAATTGGTCCTATAGCAACTGGTATAGGACCTGGCAATATCATATACAAAGCAATAAGCGAGTCTTATTAAAAAGAAGATGAATTCCAAGGATTTTTGGAAATAAATGAAGTTACAAAGTTGTTATTTAAGAATGAATAGCCTCCAATCTACCCTTAAAAATAAACAAGAAAGTCAATAAGTTGAAACCAATTAAACTAAGAATGATTACATACATATACTTGAGATTAGAGACAACCACTAACAACAAAATTCTCAAATCCTTTTAATCACCAAAAATAAACCCAAAATCTTCCAATAATCACTTGAAAATAAATAGAAAAAACAGAGACCAACATTTCAACCAAAAGACTGACTTTTCCAACTCTAATTACCCTTAATCGGCTCACTGTTTCAACAAAAACTTCCTTTCCAGTGGACTCAAACAACAGCCTTCTCCTCTCCTCCAGAAAATCGCCCACTTCGCTTTTCTTGATCACAAATTCCGGTGGATTTCTTGGATTCCGGCGGAGGAGACTCTACTTCATCATCGTCGAAAATATAGATATTTTTCCGGTGATATCGTTTGAACCAACGGAGCTTCGATCATCATCATCATCATCATCTTCTAGTTCTTCAATTTTGAGGAAAAGGGAAAAACCCTAGGGCGCTCACAACCTTAAACCCCAGTAGAAATCAAATTAATTTGAATGGAATCAAATATCAGTTGGCTTACCTTTGATTGGGAACGATCTTTGAGTTTGAGTTTATGATTAGGCAGACAAGTTCTAGAAATTATATTGATTTAGGGTTTAGGGTTTTGACGGAGGAGAGTCGGAAGGGGGGGGGGACTGCCGGACTGGGGAGAAAGAGAAAGAGTTTCTCTGTGTGTGTATTTTGGTGTGTGCAAGTTAACGGTGTTAATTTAATTTTGGCCGTTCCATGGTATAATGGGGTTTAAAGGAATTTTAATTTGGAATAACAAAGAAGTCAGTCTTTTTTTATTTGGGCTGGATTTTGATGAAATATGATCTGGAAATTGTGGTTAAAAAGGAATTTTTCCAAAAAAGAAATAAGTAGCAAGAATAGTTGGGACAGAGGGAGTATGGGCCACTTTTTTGCTATTTTTATTGTCACGTTTAAAAAGTCACGTATCAACAATAAAAAAAATTATAACATGGAGTACTTCCTTCATTTCATCCAGAAAAAATACAAATTTTCCTTTTGTATATCCCATTTAAAGAAGACCTACTCCCAAAATAAATATTTTGTAATAATTCTATATTCATATGACTCATGATGCTGTCCAGAAATAACAATTGGGCCTGGCCCAATTGTATTAGCAAGAGAGTAACCAGTGGGCCTAAAAGTGGGATACGACCCAAGAAGGAGATAAGATTACAGGCGACCCAAAGAGGATCATAAGAAGGCGAGATAGGAAATATCCCGCTAATATCCTTAAGAAGGGGGAAAACCAAGATAGTAAATGGCGACATATTATGAGGAAAGCTGGCGATAAAGATTAAAGGCGAGACATGATGGCAAGGCGAGACATGATAGTAAGTGACCTTATCCGGCGAGAGAGGGATCCCAGTTGATATTCACCAGAGGCGGCATATAAATATCTACCAAGAGGGACCCATTAGACGGTTATGCATTGGGATTGATGATCACGTGTTGAGGATTTACTTTATAAAGGACCAATGAGGTGGTGACACGTGGCAGGAGGCATGAAATGTGAGGAGGTCACATGCAAGGCACGAGGGTAAGGAGTATAAATAAGATGGGAAAGCTTCATCCAAAGGTACGTCCATTGATACACACATAACCACCTTCAATATTGTTAGTTTACCTTCCTTTCAAGCAAACACTTATCCTCACGCCGGAGGGGCTTACGCCGGAGCCGCCCCCGGCTTCGTTAACGTTTGATTGTGCGCAGATCAGTCGGAGAAGAAGGAGCCGGAGATATCGAGGATAGACTACAACGGTGAGGTTGCTGTTGAGGAAGATCCTGGCAACATCAATTGGTTCCGTTGCCGGGACTGTTTTCTCTTCAAGGATTGAAGTTTTGTCGGCGGTGGCTTGAGATCGAGGGAGATCTGTTCTGAGATTGTGAAGGTGGGTCGTGTAGGGGACGATTCAAGCGGAGTATTGAATTTACTGGTTGAGTTGGCGTTATTGACAATTTGTAAAAGGAATTTTGTTGTTCTTATTGTTGGTGGAAGCGAATGGCGTTTGTTTTGTTGTTAAACTCAATTGGTGTTTTTTGAGTTGAATATTTGGAGAGGGTAATTTGGTCTAACTGAGTTGGTGTAGATTCCTGTTTTTCTAGAGTATTTGTAGGGGTTGTGTTGAATTCAAAATTGTTTGTTAAGATTTGTTCAAATCTGGGTTTGGTTGTGAAAGTTTGAAGTTGGAATTTGTGAAGTTGTTTTGTTTCGAATAGCTTTGATTTGGGTGTTTTTGGTGGTAAGGTGTAGTTGAAGTCTTTGTTGAAGATTTTTGGAAAGTTTTGGTGTTGAAGAAAGGTTTTATTACTGGGTTTATTATTGTTTGTTTCTGGGTTTCTGAGCAAGATCTTCAAATCTTCATAAGATTTGCAGGTTTTCGTGGTTGAAGTTCATAAGTGTGATTACGTAAGTGGAAAGAATGTCAACACCAGAGAAGAATATGGTAGTGGGCCAGAAGACTGTAGCGGGAAGGAACATTGTCACTCCAATTTCTGGGTTTGGGAATATCGGTATGGGTGGAGCGAGAGATACTTCTTCCTCGCAGCATGTAATCCCGGAAGAGATGGAGCGAGATACTGGCGACGAGAGAGAGAGGAATGTGATGCCGCCACCACAAGAGGAGGAAATAGAGAATGAGGAAGAAAGTTTGAGGATCCATAACACTTTGATCTTGCAATTGATTGAAAACAACAAGCGACTAAGGGCGATGAAGAAGAAACTTACTCCAATCCCGCAGGGATTTTTAACGGCGACAATAGAGGGAGATAAGGGAGCAAATAAGGAGGTAATTGTAGTGAATGAGGAGCAAGAAAAGGAAGTAGAACCTGAGAAGCCAAAAGAAGCAGAAGCGAGAATAGAAGGGTCGCAAAAGCGAATAGAAGGGTCACAAAAAAGAAAAGCGGGAGAGTACATGGAAAATGGAAGAAAGATTAAAGTTTATCATTGGCCACATACTTCCCAAGTGTCGTCCCTCTATTGTGAAGAAGAAGATGGTGATCTTGCGTCAAATGATGCGAGAAAGATGGCGAGAAAGAGGTGAGAAGTTTCAAAGATTTCGAGAAACCCAAGACGGTAGAAAAAGGGAAGGGTATAGGAGTTAGTCGTTTTGGAGAAGAAGACGGTTTCAGGAAGCAGATGGCTGAGATGGCAAGGAGATTGGCAGAACTGGAAAGGGGTGGTGTAGTTGATAGTGAGAAGGACTCCTTTGTCGCTCCGTTTGCTAGATATATCCAGGAAGCTGAGCCAGCTCCAGATTTTCGTCTGCCCGCTCTATCCAAGTATGCAGGAGTCGCACGCCGCGGAACTCATGTAGCGGGATTTGAGGTCACAATGGCAATTTTGACTAAGGATGATGCTTTATTATGTAAGACTTTTGCTAGCACCTTGGAACTTCAGGCTTTGGATTGGTTTGTGCAACATCCTGTTAATTCCATATTGGGGTACCAAGACTTCAAGAGAAAGTTTTTGGCGAGATTTGGATCAGTGGGAGCTCAACCAGTAGTACTGCAGGAGTTGATTGGGATTAAACAGAAGACGGGAGAAGGTCTTGTTACTTACACCAACAGATTTTTGCTAATTGCCAATCAAATTGCTGAGATTGATCCCAAATATGTTATAATGATGTATATGTCGGGTCTGTTATCCGAATCATTCAGAGGGAGTTAAGGATGAGATTACCTGCTACTTTGAGCGAGTTACATGAGAGGGTCAAGGCGTATTGTGGCGGTGAGGATATTGATGAAGGAGCTTCTAACACTGGGAAGAAAAGTGTTAAGGATAGGATTGAGTATGTAAAGGAAGGGAATGCCGCTCAACAAGGAGGTCGAGGGAATCCTGCAGGTGGTAGAGGGGGAGGTCGCGTTGGAGGTCGCAATGGAGGGCAAAATGGAGGTTGAGGAGTTAGGAGGATTGTAAGGTTTACAAGGCTGACTGCTACACCAAGTGAAATTCTGCGGGCTGTTGATTTGCCACCACCTTTCGAAATGAATGATCTCGGGAGGATTAACATGAATCAATATTGTAATTATCATCGGGACAGGGGTCATGAGACCGATAATTGTTATAATTTGAAAAGAGTAATTCAAAAGAAGGTTGAAAGGGGTGAGTTGCAAGAGTATGTATGGCAAGAGCCAAATGGGGCGGCTCAAGGAGGAAATGGTAACAGGAATGAGATTTTGGTAATTCACGAGCCCACAAGCATTACTTGCTTAAGTAATCAGATTATGTCGCTATCCCATACTTGTCACATTCCCGCCTATCCACCCAGTGAAGAAAGGATGATCAGTTTTTCAAGGCGAGAGTTGGCTTTAACGCCGAGTCATGGATGCCAACCGATTGTAATCTCAATCGCCCCGGGGAACAGTATTTTGCATCGGGTTTTAGTAGATTCTGGAGCAAGCCGAAATATTCTCTACTATGATGCTTTTAAAAAGATGCGATATACAGAGGCCAATTTGGTGCCGTATAAGGGTTTTTTGGAAGGATTTACAAACCACACTGTGCGGGTTAAGGGGACGATTTCTTTGGCGGTAGAGATAGGAGAAGATGAGAAGGTGAGAACTCGCACCGTGGAGTTTATGGTTATTGACTTGGTGTCACCTTATCTTATTGCTCGTAGGTATTCCCTTTATGCAAAGCTTTGAGATGGTGGTATCTATCCCGCATCAGCGGGTCAAGTTTCATACGGCAAAGGGGATAGCATGTTTGAGAAGTGAGGTGAAAGAAGTGATTCAGAAGAAGATCGAAATGCAAACAGCGGCTAGAGCAAGTACAAGTTCACTTTCTACTGCTTTGACTGTGCGGGATGCGAGAATAAATATGATCACCGACTTAGGGGGATGTGAGAGTTGGGAGGAGACAGAAAGTATGAAAAATAAGTCGGCAATCATAATTATTGAGGAAAGAGCAGGGGATGAAGTTATGCAGGAAAGAAGTGATGAGCGAGATGTAGAGACAGAAATGATGCAAGAAAAGTCAGAAAAGAATTTGATGGCTTTGATGGTGATGCAAGCAGAGATGGCCTGGTCTAGATCCACAGAATTTGTCAAAATGAGAGAGCCCCGTATTGAAGAGATAGTAGATTCGGATAGTGAAGAATGTGATGAAGAGATCATGATGGACACCCCTGAGAGCATGTCGCTTGCCGGGAGAGATAAGGGGGAAAGTAGCGGTAAGAGGATAAAGAAATGTGTCGATCGGAGAAAGGCGGCTGAAATGGAAATAGATACATTGCAAATACGGGATGAGCCTGATATTCAGGCGGCAGAAGAATTGGAAGAAGTGATTGTGAATGACGAATACCCAGAGCAGAAAGTTAAAATTGGGAAACAATTGAAAAAGGATGAGCGAGATATGCTGATTGATTTTTTGCGAGATAACATTGATGTATTTGCTTGGAAACCTGAGGATATGTGCGGAGTTGATGAGAAGGTCGCCTTACATTGTTTAAATGCTGATCCAAATGTAGAACCTTTTAAGCAGAAGGTGAGATACCTGTCGGCGGAAAAGGAGAAAGCGGTGATTGGAGAAGTGGAGAAGTTATTAAAGGCGGGAATTATTGAAGAAATCACTTATCCAGTCTGGCTAGCTTGCCCGGTCGTGGTGTTGAAGGCAAACAAGAAGTGGAGGATGTGCATAGAGCTTCACAGATCCAATACGGCATGTCCCAAGGATTGTTATCCTTTGCCAAAGATTGATAGATTGGTGGACTCTATTGCGGGACACAAGGTGTTTAGTTTTATTGATGCTTACTCAGGGTATCATCAGATCAAGATGCTTGAAGAAGATAAGGCTAAAACAGCTTTCAGAACTCCCCTTGGAAATTTTTGCTATAAAATGATGCCTTTTGGCTTGAAGAATGCTGGGGCGACATACCAAAGGATGGTCAACAAGATTTTTAAATCGCAGATTGGAAGGAATGTCGAAGCTTATATTGACGATATGGTAATCAAAACCAAGGGGGAGGATCATTTGGTGGATCTGACGGAGACTTTTGAGAATTTGAGAAGGAATTCCATGAAGCTTAATCCAAGTAAATGCACCTTTGGAGTTACGGCGGGAAAGTTTTTGGGATTTCTAGTAAATCGCCGCGGGATAGAGGCAAATCCGGAGAAGATCCAGGCGTTAATTGATATGAAGTCGCCCAAGACCATTCAAGAAATTCAGAGGTTAAATGGTAGGGTGATAGCTCTGGGACGATTTGTGTCGCGGTCGGCTGAGAAATGTTTGCCGTTCTTCAAAGTATTGAAAGGAGATCAAAAGTTTTCTTGGGATGCAAAGTGTGAAGAAGCGTTTCAAAAGGTAAAGGAGTATTTGGGAAAGCCGCCCATCCTATGTAGCCCAGAAGAAGGAGACCAGTTATATGTCTATTTGGCGGCTTCTGATTTAGCAGTGGCAGCGGTATTGATAAAGGAGGATGGTGGCATGCAAAAGCCGGTGTATTATGTTTCCAAGGCATTAAGTGAAGTAGAGGCGAGATACTTTAATGCTGAAAAGTTGGCTTATGCTTTGGTGATTGCGACGCGGAAGCTAAGGGCTTATTTCTTATCTCATCCTGTTACTGTGTTGACTAATGCGCCCTTGAGGAAGATTTTACAACAGCCTGATTCAGCGGGAAGGCTTTTAAAATGGTCGATTGAATTAACGGAGTTTGATATTCAGTTTGAGGCAAGAAAGGCGATTAAGGCGCAGGCTTTGGCGGACTTTATTCTTGAAACTTCATTTACATATGAAAGGGAGGAGATAGAGACTCAGGGGGCAAGAAAAGGAAGGGCTAGTCGCAGGACCCTGAGATAGAAGAGGAGCGAGAAAGACCAGAAGGATGTTGGGAACTGTTTGTTGATGGATCCTCAGCTAAAGATAAAGGAGGAGCTGGGATTTCATTAAGTTCGCCAGAAAAGGATTGCATGTACGAGAAGGCCCTGAGGTTTAAGTTTAATATGACAAACAACCAGGCAGAATATGAGGCGTTGGTGGCGGGATTGGAGCTATGCCGAGATATTGGAGTAAAGCAAATAGTTGCCCATTCTGATTCTCAGTTGATTGTCAACCAAGTAAAGGGTAGTTACGGAGTAGTGAGTACAATCTTGGCAAAATATTGTGAAATGGTAAGACAGATTTTGCAGAGCTTTGATTATTGGGAGCTGGTGCAGATTGATAGAGAGAAAAATGAGCGAGCCGACATGTTGAGCAAGGCCGCTTGTGACAAAATAGAGGAGTTGCCCAAGAAGGTGGTAGTGGAATTTATTGAAGAGCCGGCATTTGAAAGGCCGCTGATAATGGAGATTGAAGCGGGCGAAAAAGATTGGGTATGCGAAATGAAAGACTATTTGGAAAAGGAAGAGCTGCCTCAAGAAGAAGATAGGGCGAAGATTGTTAGAAAAATGTCGCCAAGGTTTACTGTACAGGATGGGATCTTATACCGCAAGTCTTTTTCGCGACCGTTGATGAGATGCGTAGAGCCAGGAAAGGTGGATAATGTCTTGTTCGAAGTACATGAGGGCGTTTGCGGAGGCCATCCAGGGGCAAGAACTTTGGCTAGTAAAATCATGTTCCTTGGATATTACTGGCCAACATTGAAGAAAGATGCGGAGGAATATGTGAGGAGATGTGATCAGTGCCAGCGACATGCTAACATTCCCAGGCAGCCAGCGACTGAGCAGACCCCAATTATAGCAGCGTGGCCCTTTGATATGTGGGGGATAGACCTTATAGGACCTTTCCCAAGGCCAAAGGAGGAGCACAGATGGTGGTGGTAGCCGTTGATTATTTCACTAAATGGACAGAGGCAAGAGCGTTAACTTCTACCACTGAAGACCAGATTATCAGATTTGTAACGGAAGAAATCCTATGTCGCCATGGAATGCCGCGGGCAATCATTTCTGATCACGGGCCACAATTTAGAAAAAAGTTTCACGGTTTTTGCGAGAATTTGAATATCAAACATTGGCAATCCGCAGTGTATAGGCCGCAATGCAACGGACAAGTAGAGGCCGCTAACAAGCAAGTTCTGGAGATTTTGTGTAAGAACTTAGAAAAGAGAGGAGGAGCTTGGTTGGAAGAGTTGTCCACAGCTTTATGGTATGTTAGAACTACAGTGAAGGGATCAATCGTGAGACCGCCTTCGCTTTAACTTACGGCTCAGAAGCAATGGCTCCTGCTGAGATGGGTTTGCCTACCCATAGAGTAACTTATTATGACGAGATAATGAATGGCGACAGAAGGTGCTTCGAGCTAGACCTGAGTGATGAGAAGAGGCTTAGAGCGAGAATGAGGATGATTAATTACAAGCAGAGGATGAAGGCACAACACGACAAGCGAGTAAAGAAGAGGTCATTCAATGTAGGAGATTGGGTGTTGAGAAGCCGTGAAGTTAAAGGCGCGACAGCGGGATTTGCCAAGCTAGATCCAAAATGGGAAGGTCCCTTCCAGATCGCTAAGATTGTGCGAGAAGGGACTTATCACTTGAAAGAAGAAGGCGGCAAAGATGTCCCGAATGCATGGAGTGTTGATCATTTAAAGAAATATTACCATTGAAGTGATGAGGGTAATTTACTTATTTTATTCTTATTAAAGTCTTTTCATATTCATTTTGATGAATCTATGAACCTTTTAATCATGAAGGAAAGCCATATGTTTTACGATTCTAATAGAAGATATATACGTTGAACTTGTTTTAATACAATGAAAGCATGAAATTTTATTCCTCGTACGTGTCTTACATGGATTAAATTTTATAGTTATGTATGATTAGTCGCCAATAACATGGTAGATAAATCGCTTAAGAGTAAAGTTGCCTAAAGACAACTTCACTTTTTCGATGGGAGTATATGTGTATGGTGATATCTCGCTAAAGGAAAGAAGGCAAAGAGTTTTTGATGAATTATCAAAACAATATTTGATGAATTATTGAAACAAATGTATAAATGTTGAAAGTCGACGGACTATAAATGTTGAAAGTCGACGGACTATAAATGTTGAAAGTCGACGGACTATAAATGTTGAAAGTCGACGGACTATAAATGTTGAAAGTCGACGGACTATAAATGTTGCGAGTCAATGTAAGTCGTGATAAATGATGCGAGTCAATTTATGGATGATGAAAAATGTAAGAGTCTAAGGACTATAAAAAGGAAAGTCTCTAAACTATGAATGAGGAAAAGGTTTATCTCGCATTAAGGGCATGAACATAAGTCGCTATGAAAGATATCATTCTCTCGCTGGAATAACAAAGGAAAGATAAGGCAAAAAGAAGGAAATTATTTTAAGTATGAAGCAAAAGAAGATTAAGAAAGGGTTAGAGCCAGCGACAAGATGAGTCGCACAATATGCATTATAAGTAAAGTCGCCTAAAGACGACTTCACTTTTTCGATGGGAGTATATGTGTAGGGTACCTGTCATGCAAAAGAGATTTTTTGATAAACTATCAAAACAATGAATGACGAAATAAGTGAAACATGAAAATAAAGGGGCAAGCACAAAGGCCGCGAATATACATTGTTTATAGGCTCGCAGGCCCCAAAAGAAAAGAAAGTAAATTGTTTAGACATCATGGCAAGTTACAAAAGTTGTTTGAAGAAAGCTAAATGTCAAAGAGAAGTTAAGCTGAGGCATTGGGATCATCAGTTGGTGCGGCTTGAATTGAACCTGAAGTCGCGAGGGCAAGAGCTTTAGCATCATCTAAAAGCTTGTGCTTATGATCGAGTAAGTCGCCCCACAAAGCAAGGGCATTTGGGTTCTTAACAGAAGGAGCAGTCCAAGGCGATTTACCCAATAAAGCATCTTCATCAGCAAGATCTTTAAGCTCCTCAGGAGTGAAAGGAACCAAGGAGTGACCACGGCGACATACCTCGCTGAAAATGGGCTCTGAACCCCAATGGGCAAGCTTTTCAATAGTAATGGCCGGAATTTCATCAACATCAGCTGCTGCGGCCCGCATGACTTGAAGGGAAGTCTGGTTTCCAATATTAGAAATGTCATCGGTTAGCTGAGCTACGTCAGCATTAAGAGCAGCAATTTCTGCGGCTTTCCCAGTCAGCTCTTCTTTAAGCCTGGCAATCTCGTCATGTAAAGATTGAGTGTCGGCTGCGTGATTTTCCTTTAAAGCTTCATTCTCGCTCCTCAATTTGGCGGTATGCTCCTTGGCAGAGTTGAGTTCATTGGTGGCGGTGGTGAGGTCAGACTTGGTGGTATTAAGATCAGTCAGGGTACGGTCAAGTTGATCTTGGGAAGTAGCCAGGTCGAACTTTAATTTGTCGCGCTCTTCCTCCAAGTTTTTGATGGTGGTTTCTCGCCGAGTGACCCTGCCCTTGAGAATATCTTTGTCGCGCTTCAAGATTTGGTTTGTAGCCTTTAAGCTCGTAGATTCATTATCGAGACGAGTATTTTTCTCGCTCATACCCATGATGGAAGATCCAAGCTGAAAAAGGTAACAAAGGAAAGTTAAAAAGTAATTGAAAATAAAGGAAATGTTAATAAAGGGAAAAAAGAGCGACGTGCCAATGAAAAATAGAGTCCAGCCTGACAAGCGGCGTGATCGGGATCCATGTGAGCGACACGTTGAACTTGAAGTTGGTCGCTAGCTCGGATCAAAGCAGAGCTACCTAGCATGCAATCTTCCGCGCTGCGAGTTTCTTCAATCAGTCCCTTTATATGGGGGACTTTAGCAATCTCCTTACTCAGCTCAAAAAGCCCGGCGAAATCAGCAGGTTTTGAAAAATTTTCTTGAAGCCAGCTGGGTTGAGGAAGTGTGGACGAAGTGTTTGGGTCGCGAGGAGTGGGAGGAGAGCTGGAAATGTTGGTAAGGTCGCAAACTTCCACCTCGCGGGAAGAAGGAATCACAGTTTGATTAGGCTCGTCGTGGTGGACTTCCAAAGAAGGAGAATTAATTGGGACAGATTCAGAGGGGGAAATCTCGACATTTTCCGGTAAAGGGGCGGTATTAGTGAGCGGAATGACATTGGGAGCGATATTGATATTAGAAGTCATTGAGGTAGAGGTTGGCGGGACAATAGCTTCAGTAGATGGAGAAGTTGAAACAATGGTAGAATTAGGCGGGATGACTTCTTGTGGAGGTGGGGCGACGCTTGTTGATACAGAAGCAATTCTCTTTTGTCGCTTGGCTCGAGCAGCAGCATTAGTAGGCCTAGCTCTGCTTTTGGCTGTGTTCTGGGACTTTTCTAATGCTATTTCTTCTGTGTCTTTGCCATCGCGAGATATGGGCAAAGGAAGATTTGCAAGAAGGGCGGCAAGAGCAGCGTCGCGAGCACTTGCAAGACCTTTCCGTCTATTGTCGGTTTCAAGGTTGGCAGCTTGACGACTTTCCATTGATTTCGCTCTGTGATCTAGAAAAAGAAAAAGGAGGATAAGAGTTAGAAAAACGACAATATGAATTAAATGTGAGAAAGAGCCAAGTTCAAGAAGGAACATACAAAGAACATTATTCATGGCGGAACAGTGACGAGTACCCTTGCATGACTGGCACTCATAAGCATACTTATTCCCTGTATGTCGCTCCCACCCATCAAAGTGAACATGGCTTAGGGGGACTCGCGGTTGAACGCGGGGCAAGTTGTCAGCAATGCCCACTTGGTTGAGCAATCCTCTATCTCGTAAAATGCCTCTCCAAGAAATGAGAGGTTGGGGAGTACTAACAGGAGAATTTTCGGGACGAGTGGCTAAGGCGCGAATGGCGGCAATAAGGGCATTGTCTCCAGCCACGGGCGCAGATTTTGACTCAATCTGAGGATTTATAGGGTAAAGATCGGCGGGGTGAGACCACCCCACACGAGAAACAATGAAAAGAGGATCGTCCATCCAGTCATGAACTTTTGTAGGAAGGGGAGTAAGGACCTTGGGACCTCTTTGGTATTGTAGAGAAAGACGGGTTTCAACTACATCATCTTCAAGTTGGCTGGTTTGTTTATAGCCTTTGAATAAAGTAAGTAAGGCAGTAATAGAGGGTTCTTTGCGAAGGGAGCGACAAATGACAATAAAGGCAGTAATGATTCTAAGGGCATTGGGATGAATTTCAGTGATCAGGGCTTGGGCTTTGAATAAGATTTCGCAAAGGAAAGGATCAAGAGGAATTCTAAGTCCTGCTTTGAGCTGGGAAGGGAAAACTACTATACCATCACGCATTTCTCTTAAATAAGCGAGAGATAGGTCGCCTTGATAGTCAGAAATTTGGTAAATGGAACTATCTATGTGGTATGATCTGTGCCAATCTGTAATGGGATTGGGAATGAGGGAACTGTTATCTGGTGCGAGTGATGATCCCGCCTCGGCATGGGCGGGATTGGTAAAGAGGGTACCTTCAGGCAAGCGGAGATTTTGAACTCTTGAAGAAGAGGGATTGCTGGAAGCCGCCGCGGGAGAAGAAGCCGTTCGATCAGTCATCTCGCAGGATTCACTGGAAGAAGAAGAAAGGACTGATTTATAATGCATCCTACGCTTGGAAAAAGGGTCAGCGACACAATGGGATTCAGATGAGTCGCTTAAATTGGGTTCATATTTGTCTTTGATAAATCGAACTAATTCTGTGTGTGAAGTAAAAATACGGGACATAGGGGCTGAAGGTGAAAGAAAGAAGCGGCCTTGGATTTCGAGAGAGTCGATTATCGAAGGATCCACCCAATTCTCAACAAGTAGCCTAATTATGTCGGCCTTGGGCAATCTCGCCCAAGTGGTTCGCAGACGTCTATATAGACCGCCTGAAACCTGGCATATACCGTATCTAACCCGCCTAGCACAAGTTTTATATCTAGCCATGAAGGGTAGTTTGGGAAAAATTTTATGGGGTGAAGGAATAACAAGATTCAAATACTTGGGACAAAAATATGGAAATCAAAACTAAGGGTTTAAAGAATATGAAGGGTTTTGAAAGAATTACCTGATGATGAGTAAAATCTGGGTCGGGAAAGATGAGGAGTCACCGGAAAAGATGAACAGGCGCCGGAAAAGAAGGTAGAGTCCTGAGGATCGAGAAATAATGCACCAAATCACTGCCCAGATGGTTAAAAATGAACAGAAGAAAGGTCAAGAAACAATTTTGGGGAGAAAATCGTTGAATGAACGGTGAAAATGAAGAAGAACAGTCGGAATCAAGGTTGGGGTTTCGTCGGAGTTTGTAAGAGTTCAAGTGAGGATGAAGAAGAGTAAAAAGGGGAATGGCGGAAGTAATTTGGTATTTATATGAGAGAGGTTTTCAAGGAAATGATTGATGTGACGTTTGGGAAAAATTTTAAAATTTTCCCTCACAATTTGGCACAATTCCCAAATGACGGCCCGATAAAATCTAAAAGGATACCCTGAAAGGGACACGTGTATGGATGGAGATTTCAATGGTAGCTTCTTGGAGAAGGATTTATGTGTCGCAGAATAAGGTGGCGTTAAACATAAAGTTTTTGGCGAGACCATAAATGAATCTCGCCATAAACTTAGGGGCTTCTGATGCTGTCCAGAAATAACAATTGGGCCTGGCCCAATTGTATTAGCAAGAGAGTAATCAGTGGGCCCAAAAGTGAGATACGACCCAAGAAGGAGATAAGATTACAGGCGACCCAAAGAGGATCATAAGAAGGCGAGATAGGAAATATCCCGCTAATATCCTTAAGAAGGGGGAAAACCAAGATAGTAAATGGCGACATATTATGAGGAAAGCCGGCGATAAAGATTAAAGGCGAGACATGATGGCAAGGCGAGACATGATAGTAAGTGACCTTATCCGGCGAGAGAGGGATCCCAGTTGATATTCACCAGAGGCGGCATATAAATATCTACCAAGAGGGACCCATTAGACGGTTATGCATTGGGATTGATGATCACGTGTTGAGGATTTACTTTATAAAGGACCAATGAGGTGGTGACACGTGGCAGGAGGCATGAAATGTGAGGAGGTCACATGCAAGGCACGAGGGTAAGGAGTATAAATAAGATGGGAAAGCTTCATCCAAAGGTACGTCCATTGATACACACACAACCACCTTCAATATTGTTAGTTTACCTTCCTTTCAAGCAAACACTTATCCTCACGCCGGAGGGGCTTACGCCGGAGCCGCCCCCGGCTTAGTTAACGTTTGATTGTGCGCAGATCAGTCGGAGAAGAAGGAGCCGGAGATATCGAGGATAGACTACAACGGTGAGGTTGCTGTTGAGGAAGATCCTGGCAACATCAACAATAAAAAAAATTATAACATGGAGTACTTCCTTCATTTCATCCAGAAAAAATACAAATTTTCCTTTTGTATATCCCATTTAAAGAAGACCTACTCCCAAAATAAATATTTTGTAATAATTCTATATTCATATGACTCACTTGTTGTCAGATCTCTTAAATTGGTGATCTAGCACCAAAATTAGTCACGAAAGACAAAGTAATTGGGAAAACATTAAGGGAGGTCGACGATCCGTTGGGTGAACCGATATGGATTGCGATCTTTTCTTAACAGTTTGGCGGGATACATGTCCACCAATCATTGGTTGGTCGATTTTAAAAAATATACTTCCTCCGTCTCGATCAAGGTTTTTAGTTTTCTTTTTATTTTGTTACGGATTAAGGTTTTTAGTTTATTTTATTTTTAAAATGGACAATGAAACTCATTTCCTACACTCACTTATTATTTACTATCAACTTTCTCTTTTTTACATTACTTTTCATACTAACAACATTTAATTTTTTTAAAATTTTCGTGCAAATTCAAATTTTAAACATTAAATCGGGACGAATGGAATGTATTTTTTTAAATTACTCCATGAAGCCCCACAACTTTTTGTTTAAGTTAATGCCCTCAACAATTTAATGATGTAAGCACGCTCTCACTTTCCGCCAGATATCAATTCCCTTTTATAATAGTTGAACTATATAAGACTACTTCGTTTCTTATATAGTTGAACTATAAGACTCAATTTAATTAGAGAGTTCTGCCAAAAGACCCATTTTTAACCAAAAATAACCTAATTTTTTTATAATAAAAATAACAATCAAATTTCATAAAATCCTACACATACATCACAGTTCCTCCACCCAGCGGCGGATCTAGAGTTTTACTTTAGTGGGTGCACAAATTACACTAATATTTTCAAATTATAATTGTCTCCTCCTGCGTGATTACAATACAAAAATTCAAATTATAATTATATTTACGCAATTAAAAAACAATGTTTTTAATGATTGTTTGTATTAAAAATTACACTAATATTTTCATGGGTCTTCTATATTCTCTTCAACCAACTGTACTAGATAACACAACTCTTATGAAAAATGTATTAATAATACATAATACATAAATACAAAATTTATTCTTAAGTACAGAAATTATGCGGGTGCACGTGCACCCCCACCTGACACTGTATATCCGCCACTGCCTCCACCGTTGCTTTGTGATCAGAAGTTTGCAAATTTAATTATCTCGAAATTGGAAAATTTACACACATAAACTAGTTCAAAATACAACAATTTTTTGCGCAATGAAACAATTTTTTGCACAATGAACCGGAAACCCAAACGATCAACAACAGTGAAACTGAATAGATGCCAAATCAACTTTGCTTAAATACTTGAACTACAAGAGTTGTATTTTCAACCAAAAAAAAAAATACAAAATCGAGAAGAAAGCAACAAATCAGCTAATTGATATAATCAATAAAATAGCATTAATCGATGTTCCTATTTTTGGGTAGACCAATGCAAACCAAGGTGGAATCATATTCGCTATTGCAATTTGAGTAGTATAGCTTGCCCCATTGATCCAATCGACATCTCATCTCGAATGTCACACATAGGTGGGAGGGGTTTTATGAAATATCGATTTGAATAAAATTTGTTCAGGTCATTTAGGCAAATTAATTTGTTTCTAGGAGCCTTGTGAAATTAATCTGTATTATTATACACTTATTCCTTAAAATTCGTGTCAGCAAAAAATGTGTCGTTTCAAAAAAGATCCAAGGAATATTCGCTTTAGAAGCTAGTGTTAGTACATGTGTTAGTGTTAGCATTAAAAAAGTAAAAGTGATAATGTTAAAAAGTATTAGTATTAACGTTAAAGAATGTCAATGATTTGTTAAATTAGTGGTAGTGTTAAAGAGTGTCATTGATACCGTTAAAGAGTTCCAATCATTTATAAAAATGTCATCGGGGAGAGCATTTTATATTAGTTAAGTTTGATTATTTGAAAAAATGTAACCGTGTGTTTTAAAATAAATATCAATAATTTTGATTTTTAAAAACTAACTTTTCCATAAATGTTAGTAAAAACTAGTGTTTTCAAATATTTTAAGGTGTCAATATTTTAAAATACTCCCTCCGACCCACTCTACTGTGGACCATTTTTTTTTGACACGGGAATTAAGGAAAATTATGAGAGAGAAATAGGTGGAGGAGGTGTTTGTGAGTATGAAAAATTAAATAGGAGAGAGAATGAGTGGGAGGAATAGTTAGGAGAGAAAATGTTGTGAGTGTAAAAGTAAAGTAGGAGAGAGAATGAGTGAGTGGAATAGTAAAGATTCTTTGCCATTTTGACAGTTCACACTAATCTGGGACGGATAAAAAGAAAATAAATTCACACTGGAATAGAACGGAGGGAGTATAATTTAACTACTGAAATGACATGTATTTTCAAACAATGGGAATAATCAACTTTCCAAAAAGATAGATTTAATTGGAGTCAACTATTTATACAGAAAACAAGTAAAAACTAATATATTCATAAAAAAAAAAACGATAATAATGAGATTTTTAATAATAAAAAGTTAATTTCTTTGGAAATAATTAATTTTCCATAATAAATTAATAACTAAAATCAAAATGAACTATCTATTTTGGATGGAGGAGTATTATTATGGAGTACTAATTAATTGATGATTTGTACCAAATACCAACCAAGTTTTGGTTATTGATAATGATTTAGAATGTTAGAACTCTACCGCCTCTCGTGTCTCAAGAATACAGTATTGTGTTTTCTTATACTCCATCCGTCCCATTCAAGTGTGCACCATTGACCAATACACGCCGATTAAGAAATATTATTAAGATAATGAAAATGTGTGGTAGAAAATGAAGAGAGAGAATGAGTAGAGTAAATAGTAGGTTGATTGAATAAATTGTGTGGTGGAGAATGAGTGGAGTTAATGAGTGGGTAGGATAGGGAGAATATAAAATAAAGAAATATAATATATTATTTATATAAAAAAGCATAATTTTTATGGAAAAAATAGTTTTACTTTAATTAACTTTGACAAAAAAATTCTAAATTTTTCTATCTTCCTAATAAAAGTTGAACTATCATTAATTAATAGTATTGGTGATGGTGCATCACTAACAATTTTTCGAATTTTTATGAGTATAATTGAAATTTCGTTGAAAAATTAATCAAAGTCACCAAAAAAAAAAAATTAAAGTATACAAATAATTTCTTTGGGACGAGGGGTATAATCATAGTACAAAATTTTGGAAAAACGCATTTCTCCATAATCTATATAAAAATGTGTTTTTGAACCGGCTAAACCATGACTAAACCAAATCGCTAACATTTTTGTAAATGACTGACACTTTTCTAAAAACGTACGTGATGACATTTTCGTAAATATTGTAGGTTTTCAACTGAATATGTTAGTCGTCAACTCTGGTATTGTCATTCTTCCAAACACGTTTTTCACTGTGGAACAAATGTGTAGACACTTATCAAAATAAATGTTATATCACTCAATAACAAAATTTTACAAAAAAACTTCAAAGGCACATTTGAGTGCCTTAAGGACATCTTATAGGTTTTATAAACCTAATGACGTAGGCCAAATGCCGGTAAATTTGGTAGGTCTCAAAATTTCCTTCGATTTAATATGATGTGGGTTTCGTGGTTCATCATTAATCAAAAGTTATTGAAGTTTACCAGTTTAATGTCAGCAGTATTGATTTTGAGTGTTAGCTACATATGCTGGCACTCATTGTAAGTTGTAACTGATGTTGGCAGTGCGTTCGAAGTTTCAATTATTTATAAAAATGCCACCGCTCCTTTTAAAAAAAAGTGTCATTTATTTACAAAAATATCACTATCCAATTTAGCCTGATTTAAAAATGCATTTTTTATAATTAAAAAAAATGCATTTTTCACGTGCACTTAATTATAGTGCAAGTAGTTGAAACTATCTCAAGAGAATTAAATTTAAATAGGACAATCTCTTTTTAAAAAGAAAAATAGGACATTTTTAAGAACCAAGTAATATTCTAGAATTACATATCTTAATTTATCAGGCAATAATTGAAAGGTACCAATCTTTTCTTTTCAACTTATCAACCAATTCATCACACATATTGCCATAATTTATTTAGTAATCCATTTGTCCCAGACTCCCAGACGATGCCTTCACTTTTTAATGGTCAATTTATTAAATTTTTGATTAAATATTTAGAATTTTAAAATTAATTTAATAAAATTCTAAAATTTATTATTGATGTGTTATTAAAAATACAATCAATAACAAAAAAAATGAATTTTTATTAATAAAATTTATGTTAATATATCTATAAATTATAAGCCAAAATTCAATTAAATTAATCGCTAAAAATGGATTATTTTTCTAAGACAAAAACCAATGAAGTATTTTATTAATGTTGTGATTTGTGAAAGAGCATAGTAAGTAAAGGGGAGTTGGAGAAATTATAATATTCTACTTGCCCATGTCCTACCTACTCCCTATTTTTACAAACTTGGACCATCTTTCTTAAATTAAAAAAAAAAAACAAAACTTGGACCATCTAAATTCTAAGGGCATTTTGGTAACCTTTTGTGCACTCTTCGCAATTTGAGCTCCAACATTGAAAAGTTACCAATCTGATTTCTAAGTTTGACCTTTTCTTGCAAATCGGTATAAAAACTAACGAGATATTAGCTTTCTAACAAAATCTAAGTTATATGCCGTACATATGACTTTTTAAGGGGCATATTAGGCATTTACCTGTGGCATGTACGATTCATGTGTGATGTTCCATCTCCTCCCTTAATAACAGCAACACCCCATTATTTTTTATTTATTTTGATTACCCGGGTTCCCCAACTTCGTGGGATCATTCCTGAACCACCATGTATCGGCCCCTCAGTATGTTGGCGGAGGTAAATCGCGGGATATGCCCTATGCAGCAGTACTGCTTTCTTAACTGCACGGATGTGCCCCGGGATACTCCAAGGCTCCTGAAACCGAAGGAACAATTAAACCACAGGATCCCCAGGGGGATCGAACCCAGGACCTTTCCAAAGGAAGGCCGGCAAGATACCACTCGAACAAGAGACCATTGGTAGCAACACCCCAGGTCCCCATTTATACCCATTAATGGGAGATTCACACAAAATGTTCAGATTTGAAAAACCTAAAATTGAGTTGATTGTTTCTTTGCCTCTTTCATATTCCCTCCACCAAATGTTCAGATTAAAAATCATTCATGTAGAACAAAATATCCACAAAAATCATAGAATAGACCGAACTCAGTTTTGTCATAAAACTAACACCTCCATAATTTTTATATCGATTTGCATGAATTGTTGAGCTTAGAAATCGGATTATTAATTTCAAATTGCGAAAAGTGTTTTACAAACATACATAGGTTACCCAAATTATAATAATGTTTTCAACTATGGATAAATTCCAACTCCATAGGGGTTGAATTTTTCTGTCCCCCCATAGGGCTCTCCCATCACCCCACCCCACACCTCTACACACAAACCCTAACATAGACGTGGCCGGTTGGGCCAACCGCCGGTAAGCCGGTTTATAACCGCCGATTTTCAACCCCCAAATCACCAATCGGAATCGAACCGCCTAACCGGCTAAACCGGTTACGGTTTAGGCGGTTTAGGTTTTCACGGTTATCCGGTTAACCTCCGGTTTGACGGTTTGGATATGCTCGGTCGAGTCCTTGTTGTTGCTCGGCCGAGCAACCCTTTTAGGGTTTAGGGTTTTGAGGGTTGCTCGGCCGAGTCTTTGGTGTCGCTCGGCCGAGCAACCCTTTTAGGGTTTAGGGTTGAGGGTTGCTCGGCCGAGTCTTTGGTGTTGCTCGGCCGAGCATATCATTTTTCAGTTAATTTTTTTAACGGTTTTTTGAAAAAAGTTAACTTTTAATTTTTTTCAATTTTTTTTTGGATAAATAAGACTATTTTAGACTTAAGTTTACTACATACATTTTTTTTAAAAAAGGTTTATAAAAAAAGTTATGAATTTTTAAAGAAATAAAATTTAACGGTTTTTTGAAAAAAGTTAACTTTTAATTTTTTTCAATTTTTTTTTGGATAAATAAGACTATTTTAGACTTAAGTTTACTACATACATTTTTTGAAAAAAGGTTTATAAAAAAGTTATGAATTTTGAAAGAAATAAAACTTAACTTTTTTAAAAGAAACGAAAGTATATAAAAAAAAAAGGGACGGTACCCTTAAATTTTATTAATTAAAATACAATTACAACGAGGGTATTGGTAGGAGTGGTGGTGGAGGTGGTAGGTAGGCTGGTAGTAGTGGACCTAGTGGTATTGATAGGAGTGGTAGTGGTAGCTAGCCGGTAGGAGTGGTAGTAGTAGTGGTAGTAGCGGTAGTGGTAGTGGTGGTAGTAGTAGTAGTGGTAATAGTAGTTGTGGTGGTGGTGATTGGTGATGGTGGTGATGTAGACCGGTAGTAGTGGTAGTGGTAGGTAGCGGTAGTAGTGGTGGTGGTAGTAGTAGTAGACTAGTAGTGGTAGTAGTAGTGGCGTTGGTGGTGATGGTGGTGGTGTAGACTAGTAGTAGTGATATTGGTAGGAGTGGTAGAGGTAGGAGTGGTAGTGGTAGCGGTAGTAGTGGTGGTGGTAGTAGTAGTAGTAGTGGTAGTAGTAGTGGTGGTGGTGGTGATGGTGGTGGTGTAGACTGGTAGTAGTGGTATTGGTAGGAGTGGTAGTAGTAGCGGTAGTAGTAGTGGTGATAGTAGTAGTAGTGGTAGTAGTAGTAGTAGTGGTGGTGGTAGTAGTGATGGTGGTAGTAGTGGTGGTGGTAGTGGTGGTGGTGGTGATGGTGATGGTGTAGACTAGTAGGAGTGGTAGTACTAGTAGTAGTGGTAGTAGTGGTGGTGGTGGTGGTATTGGTGGTGGTGCGGTAGTAGTAGTGGTGGTGGTGGTGGTGGTGGTGAACATAACGGCTAGTTTGAAAAAGTAGCCGTTGGAATGAGTTACGGCGTTACGCTCGCCGAGCAACTCATATGACTCGGCCGAGCATGACCGTTATTGGAAATTAACACTACTGGAAGGTTATGCTCGGCTGAGCAACTCATATGACTCGGCCGAGCAAGCCAAAAACCGGCGGTTAACCGACGGTTGGCCGATTTTTCAAAACTTCAAACCTTAACCGAACCGGCCAATTACCGGTTTCGGTTAGTCGGTTTCGGTTAACCGCCGTTGACCGATTTTGACCGGTTTTGGCCGGTTTTCAATCTCCCGGTTGGCCGGTTCGGTTTATAAAATGGACACGTCTACCCTAACAAACTCCCACCCTCATGCAATGGTCAACCATGGTCGAATTCTCAAATGCAACCCTCTCATTTAGCTAGGGGTGAATAAACAAAATATGCAACATATTTTCATGAATTTTACGATCAATGCAATGCATTATTTATTGACATCTTAATGCAATATACTTTATCACTTCGTTACAAATAATGCAATTTACGTACTATTTCATGTAACATATTTTCTAATTTTGATTCAAATAATGCAATCAAATTGTACTATTTGTAACAAGATTAGAAAATACGTTACATTATGCTGTCATTATATAGTACACTACCTTTATTGATATCAAAGGTATAATACATTTCGAATGATTCGTTAGGGTTATGAACACGAAAACATATTTAGTAAATGTTGGGCCGGGAAGAAACTCGCATATACATAATGGGACAATGTTTAAATATTAGCATTACTATTTGGGCTCTTATATGCATGTGCCCTCTTCAAGAGTTTTATCGGTCAAACTGTTAAAGTTCTGCATGCGGGGTTTTAGCCTGATGGTTAAAGCTCATGACTTTCAACCTGAAGGTCATAGGTTCGATTCCCCCACCAGTGGTTAGAGGGAATGACATTGCCCTCCCTAGCATAGCTAGGCGCCTCTGTGAAGTGCATCAAGGGGGGAGCGGTGAAATGTGTTGATCCCCTTCTTTTAAAAAAGAGAAAAAAAAAACTGTTAAAGTTCTAATTTTGATCAGAGATTAGGCCCAATTTTTTTCAGTAATAAATAAGGTTTTTACTTTTCTTTTTCTTTTTGGTATTTTCCATAATAATGTTTTTAGTTTATTTTATTCCTAAAATAAATAATGGGACCCATTTATTATACTATCTCCGTCCCAAAATGTTTGTCCCATTTAACTTTTTTTGTTGAACTTTGACCACAAATATATGACAATTTAATTATATTCATGAAATTCTAAAAATTTCTATTGATTCACCATTAATAATATTATCAACAATAACTTTTAGAATTTCATGAACATGATTAATCTCTCATAAATTTGTGGTCAAAGTTCAATAAAAAAGTCAAATGGGACAAACATTTTGGGACGGAGGAAGTACTAACAATAACAATTCACTTAGTATTCTCTACCAACTTTGTCTCTCCTACTTAATTTTTCATATTCACAACATTTATTTTTTGGTCAATCGATCAACATAACATATGTAACATATTTTTGCAAATTGTAATTGTTAGTGTCTAAATAACGCAACGAACTTTCAAAACATGTTTCAAATAATGCAACAATTTTTTTTTCACTAACGGGATTAGAACTTCTAACGAAATGCTAATGTGATAAACAAGGTGTTAACGGATTGTTAATGTGAATCATGCTCGTACAAAGTTAACGGGTGTTATTTTATTTAACGAGTACTAACCGTATCAACAAAATATTAACTTTTGTTAAAGTCATTGATTTTTTATTTTTAAAATTGTACTATTTAAAAAAAAATTAATAACAGTACATCTCATTTTTTAGACACTAAAAATTAAATTGTTTTATTTGATACAAATAAGTAAAGTACATTACCTTTAAAATAAATTTCCCTTTATTTTTTTTAATAACCTTAGAGTCAGATAGATTAAGGCTCCATTTGTTTCACGGAAAATAACCCCCGAAAAATGATTTATTGAAAAATATTTTTCGAAAAATGAAAATGTTTCCGAAAAATATTTTTCGATGTTTAGTGAATCTTAAGAAAACATTTTTCGATGTTTGGTAGTTTCATTAAAGTAACTTTTTAAAGGTAAAATCAATACAAACAAAGAAAAATGAGGAAAATATTTTTCGGAAAACAACTTCCTTAGGTAGAGGTAAGGAAGTTATTTTTCTTAGAAATCAAGCTCATTTTTCATTGACCCGAAAAATATTTCTATTGATTTCATTTTTCGATGTTTACCAAACATCGAAAAATGAGAAAAACATTTTCAGAAAAATGTTTTTCCCCAAACAAAAAATCTAAGAATTGTGAGATGGAGAAAAAGATGGTTATGTAATATTGGCATGTTAAAACACGTGGTCAGTCATCCTAATAGGCGATGTCGAGCACGTTAAATTGTCCAATTTTGTTGTTTTGTAGCTATAAGTGATTTGGCAAATGCCATTTTCACTAATTTAAAATTTATCTTGTTTGTTGAGAATAAAAATATGTCGAGTAGAAGTTACTCTCGTTATCAACAATTGATTTACGAGTGAAACTTTTAATATAATATATTGATCAGACTCTCTACCGTTCCACTTTTTCGTCGGTTAAATTTAGTGTCCACGGCTCGGATAAATATCAATGTCCACCATTTTTCTTTAGATTTTTTATTTTTCAATTATAACTGTAGAAGAGTGGGCACTGAATTGGCCAAAATCATAATTGCTTAGTATTGTATTTAACACTTACTTTAATGATGAATAAGTAAAAGAATTAGAATTTTTTAATGATGAATAAGTAAAAGACTTAGAATTTTATTAAAACAAAATGATAAAAATTCAGTTGAATTGACAAAAAAATTATAAATTTATATTTGATTATCAATGGCTTTTGAACTCATGTTTTTTTGATTTTTTTTTCATCTTATTTCCTTTTTTAAGTATCGTCATAGCTTTTACAATTTTTAATTTTTATTAAACCATGTCTCCAAATTTCAATTTTTTTCTCAACCCTTTGATTGAGAAGTACATGTTTCGTGTTAACCGGTCTCAAATTAATTTGAAACTATGTTGTATAATTGGAGGGTATTATACAAAATGTCCTAGACTCTCCTTCTTCTCTATTCATCAAAGATCTGCCATTAATCTCCATTTTTTTCCTTTCTCTTTTAGTTATTATTATAATAATATTTTACAACAACACAATTATTTATAATCACAATCTATTGAGATTATAAATAATTGTATTATTAATATTTTTTTTCCTTTTGTTATATAATAAATTCTCTTATTCGTTGTTGAAAGTCGTTGTTTTCTCTCATTTGTTGAGAGTCGTTATTTTCTGTCTATCATTGAGAGCCTACGTGTGTTTGTTTCGTTGTTTGTTGTTTTGTTCATTTTGCAGTTGCCACTGTTACACAAGGGTGTACAATTACAGAAAAATAATACAATATAAATTGATAAAAAGCAGAAAATAAAAAGGAGAAGTTGTTGAATTTCTGCACGAGCCCAATGAAATCACTGTCTCCTTAAGACATATTCGACTCCTCACCGAGTGTGCTTGAGATTTCTTGAGTCGCTTGTCTCCCAGGATAGAACGTGCGGACCGGGGGCACTTTGCACCTAAAGTTCCCGGCGAGTTGAATTGTGCTTGAACAATATCACCACTTCTTTGTATATGCAAGCTAGGAGGCCAAGGAAGGATATGACAATATGCAACCAAAGAGAAAATGGAAGAGGATTTGCAGGAGCAAATGTGTATTTTTCTGCTGTGTTCTTATGATTTTCAAGCTTGTCAACACCATTATATAGCCAAGAATCAAAACGGCCATTTTAGAATTTAATTTTCAGTATTAATCACAATTAAAAACTGAAATTAAACTTATTAAAGCCAAGAATCAAAACGGCCATTTTAGGATTTAATTTTCAGTATTAATCACAATTAAAACCTGAAATTAAACCTATTAAACCGAGATTATTAAACCCATTTAATATCCGGATTTATGTTTTGATACTTATTGCTTGGCTGTTACAATTTGAAAATTCACACAATCATCAATGCCCATTTTGATTCAAAATCAATTTTGATTTACAAAATCAAAATTTATTTGGCCAAATCCTTTGAGCATCTATATTTAATTCATCCAAAACCCATTTTGGACAATTAAATATTTTATTTCACAAACACAAACCAATTAAGTAATTTGACAAAATTACCCTTTAGAAATTAAACCATTAATTTCCTTCAAAACACACCATTTTTCCAATAATCCCCCACATGAAGAAAATTCATGAGGATAGGTGATAAAGTCCGGCAGTCGAAAACCTGCATATGATAGGTAGGGGTTTGCCCTTTGAACCTTTCCTTGTAAAAGCATATTTACTCTACTCGCTAATCAGTAGACACGATGTCCTTGAACTGCTAGCTTTTTGTGTAGCCGATCATATACTTTACACAGGTATCTTCCTAACACAATTCAGCTCTCATAGCTGTGTCCATTCATGGCCTTGGATCACAATGCCTGGTTCTGTGAGAAGGTCTAAGAATTGAGCCTCACACAATTCTCCTCGAAGCGGCCTCTACTTCTTTCTCACATAGGTGATTCTTTTAAGTAATTCATTTTACTTCACATAAGAATCATTAAAAGCCATAGGCTTAACCTCATTCATCTCGGAATGTCACTTTAAGGAATGAGTATAGGGTTGACCCCCACAGTGACGCTACAAGTATATTAACAGTTAGGTTGTCCCTTTGAACCTAGATCTTGGGATCTCCAGTCAACTATGTTGGGTTTTCCACTGCGTTTAACTTCTCAAGAGGCTTTAAACCCATTCCCAATGTCAACCTTGCAACTATCTCTTTACTTAACCCTTTGGTTAGCGGATCCGCCAAATTATCTTTTGACCTCACATAGTCAATAGATATGGTGCCAGTTGCAAGTAGTTGTTTAATGGTATTATGTCTTCGACGTATATGTCTAGACTTACCATTATACATATGACTTTGTGCCCTACTGTTAGTCAAATATATACTTAGGCTTAGAATTGCTTAATCCCAATCATAACAAGCATTAATGAGGACCCCTAATTTAGTTAGATCAAAATAGAATTTTTCTATGTACCATAGGATCCCTTAGTACTTGTGCTCAGTGTTTTTGCTATGTATTTTTCTCAAGATTTGATGACTTGAAGACCTGAGTATTTCCATCAGCAATGTGTGAGTTACCGGTTGAAGTCAAGCACGGTCAAAGCTCCTTTACCGGTTTACCTATCTTATCGGTTGAATTACCGGTCCAAGAACCTGCTATAGCTTACTCCTCAAGATTGTTAGCAATCTTGCCGGTGCATTAATTGCTCACAACCACCCGCCCATCAACTTTAGCTAAAGTTGGTAAAGCAAGCATGCCGACATGACATCTCCGCAAAGAAATCAATACCTTCTTTGAGAATGTCAAGTAACCAGCACTCACAGCGCCCCTTCTATCTCTCGGGAAATCCTCTCTATCCAATCTCGTGCATTTAATGCAAGGATCTTCCCATTTAATGCCCGCTACCCAAGTCATCATTGCAACCTCTTCAAAGACAACGGCTCCTTTTCAAAGTTCACTATAAATAGATTTTCTGGAGCATTGAAGAAGGTGGGGTGCATTTATGATTCTTGAGAGTGAGCTGTTTTGAACTACCAACCTGCACATTCTCTAGCTCAAGACATTCAAAGCAAGTCCCTTTATTCACTAGACATCTCTGTTAGGACTTATACACTGGCACCTCAATCAATTCTGAAGTGTTCCTCCATTAGACTACTTATGGAACACATTGATTGATTCACACGCAACACCCTAGAGAAATCAAATTTCACTTGTGAGCACATCTCTAGAAAACACCAGGTCTTTATTGTAGCACGACCCATTAGTGGTCACCTTTAGATTGGCGACCTTTCAATCATTGGCTTGCAACTTGTAATAGGTAGAATCCATTAATAAAGTAGTGCACTCTTCACAAATCCAAGTTCCGACCAAACTTGGTAGAGGACGTAGCAGCTTATTTAACACTCGCGAACCTCTTCAAACAATGTGTCATTTATTGCTTTGTTTGTTTTCTTGTTGTGTAGTTGTAATCGCTGAAAATCTCTCAACCGGTCACAACCTATTGACTTCACTTACCGCTCATTTTGTTTGTCTTACTTGGAAATAATTTTTGTCTTGACTTGCATGATATTTTGTCTTACCGGTTTGCCTTTTCTCTAAACCGAAAACTTAATTTCCGCCGTGCAAAATCACTTACCGTGAGCTAAAGTTTTTCAAAAGAAGTTTTATCAAAAAGTTATGCATGTGCTATTCACCCCCCACTAGCCCGATTCCTACCATTTGGGACCTAACAATTGGTATCGTAGCCGACAATTTTCGAAAATCATTTTTCCAAGCTTAACCGCTTGAATTGCCAATTCCAAAATGGCAGGAAAAATCATGCAAACATACAACTTGACATCCGTTCCCATGTTGAACGATAACGAATTTCCAAGTATGGAAAAACAGAATCATGCGGTACTTGGATTCAATAGATGATAGGTTAACTACCGTAGTCGAGATGGTCCCATGACACCCCCGAAAATCAATCTTGCAACCAGAGCACCCAAAACTCCTCTCATGGATCATGCGGATAGAGAGTCTCGAACAAGATTTTGAGGTCTATGAAACTTATGTGCCAAAACCACGAGAAGAATGGACCGAGGATGACAAACTGTGTGATTCCTTGGACGTAAAAGCTTTGCACATCATAACCTCAGACTTGATGACAGATCGTACAAACAAGTACAATGCTATGAGACCGCTCAACAAGTGTGGCAGAGTCTACTCGTATATTTTGAAGGAGATCAAGTGGCCAAGGACAACAGACTCTACAAAAGTGTTGCCGAGTTTGAGTCCTTCAAGAAGAATCCAAATGAGACAATGAAGGAAACGTATTTAATCGATTCTCGCGAGGTGAGTAACTCTTGTGCATCTTTAGGTAGAGTCTATACTACGAAAGACCTAAACATGAGATTCCTCAATTCTCTTGGAGACTTGTGGCATGTGAAGGTCGCTATTTTGAAAGAGTGCCGTGACTTGAATGTTACTCATATCCGTAACATTGTGTCTACTTTGTTCTTATATGAGGAAGAGCTCAACCTACGAGCGGAGTGCAAAAACAATTTTAAAAATTTATCTCTCGCCACTCAGATCGAGATCTTCCCTGCTTCTTCTATGCTTACTACCAAACTACTACCGTTGACTCTCCCTCAATATCTCACCAACCAACTCAAGCCAATACCTCAACTAGTACACCTCTTGAGGTAGAGGATGAATTTGCCGCATTTGCTAGAAATTACAAAAGTTTAAGGATTTTAAGAAATCCCACAAAAATCATTCCAACCCAAATCCTCATCTTTCCATAGATCTGGGAACTATCAAAGAAAAGGCCAAACCTCAACCTCAACCGATGGTAAAAATGCCCAAGGTGAGCTTGTGTGTTACAACTGTAGAAAACCTGGCCATTTTGCCTCCAAATGCCCTCAACCGAAATATGAATTTCTGAGGAAGAAACCGTTCAAGAAATTTCCTAGATCTAAGAGTTTAGTAGCGGAGGATGCAACTGAAAAGGCTTTACCTGTTTGGTTTGAGACCGACTCGAGAATGAGGAAGCCGACTATGCCGACTCGATGAAGATGCCGATGTCGCTTTGTTGCTATGGATGGAACCTATGATAAACCTATCTCCCTACAAACTCCTATCTTTAGACACCCCAACTCCAATGAACAATCATCCTATGTTGACCAGACTCCACCTATGAGATCTCCCTTGACATACTTTGATGATCCCATTCCTATTCCAAAGGTAGATGCAGGAAATCCATATAATTTCAAAATTCAAAACATAGGTGGATCCCTTTATGGTCAGTCTAAAACCATGCCCACTCTCAGACCGTTGATGCAACCAATTCAACCGACCTATCAAGCTCAAGCCTTACCAATCGCCTCTTATCAACCGATGCTTGAAAACCGACCGATTCACTTAAAGCCTCTAACCGAGCCTAATCCTGAACCGATATCATCACTACCAAATTTTGATCCCAATTTTGAACCATCATCCTCTTCCCCTCAGCCTACTGTTGACCCTATGCCCAATATGTCAAAGTCTGAAATGGCAGAGGTGATGAATGAGCTCTTCTCCGACTTTGAAAAATTAAATGAAGCTCACAAAATTATGGCTGATAATTTCAAAATGATATCTACTGAAAATGACTCTTTGAAAGCTGAAATAAAAGTTTTGAAAGAAAGCAAGCTAGAGTCTGTTCAGTTGAAGAAAGATAATCAAGAACTCATTGAGAGACAAAACATTTCTGTTTGTCAAATTGCTGATCTTGTGTCAAGGAATAATTCTCTTTCTAAAACCATTGACACATTCACAAAATCCCGAGCTGCTATGGAGACTATCATACAAGATCAGATATCTCCTAACCGAGATGTTACAACTGGAATAAGTTTTACCTCCAAAGAAGAAGGAAAAAGACAAAGAATGACAAAACCGGCTTACCAAGTCTATCTCTGAGAACTTGATGGGTAAATTTGATGATGCTCAATCCAAATTGATTAAGAGAGAGTTAACTAAACCTTTCAAAGCTGTTCCACACACCTATCCCAAAGGAAGGGAACAGATGAAAGCTTATTTGGGCAAAAACAAATCCCAATGGACCGAGGTAGCTGATCCTGAGCTAGGACAATATGTTCCACTCAGTGATGGTAACAGCAAAGGTGGAATTAAAATTGCTAACCTGTGCTGCGTGTAAGGAAACCTCAACCTAAGGAAGCCATCACCGGTAAGGGACCAACCTGGCCGACAACCTGTCACCGGTCAACCAACCGTGAGGGCTCCCCAACCGGTAAAAGACCTTCCAAACCAATGCAACCTGGTCAACAAAGCTAAATCCATTACCTTCGTCCCCAAAGGATCTGCTTTCGCTCAATCGCTGAACTCTTCTCGAAGCAAAGGCTATATTGAACATTCCAATCATCTAAGCCCCTCACCATCGTCTAACAAATGTGTAAATTGTGGTTTTATTGGTCACAAGGCTTATGAATGCCTCTTGAAGCACTCTATCCTGACCCACCGAGTCTAAAAGCTCGTGTGGTGGCCAGTATGGCCGCCAAAGAGGAACTAACTCTTTGGACCCAAAGAATAAGGGGGACCATAAGCTTACCGTTTTATTTCAGAATGCTTAATGGCCTCAACCGATGCCGGTAAGGATGTTTGGATTATGGACAGTGGATGCTCTAGGCATATGACCGGACATGCCGATCTCCTCACCGATCCGGAAGAAGCATCCGTCCTCCAGCTTGTCTTTGGTGACAACGCAAAGGGTAAAATTATCGGCCGTGGATCCATCAAAAGAGGTACAATTGTTGTACGTATGTATCTTTGGTGGATGGTCTGAAACACAACCTTCTCTCTATTTCACAATTTTGTGATAAAGGTATGCATTGTATTTTCAATTCTTCCAATTGCTATGTGAAAGACATTGCTACAGGTGAAACACTTCTCACTGGATATAGAAAAGGTAACGTGTATGCTATAGATTTAAACAATGTTTCGAACGTTACTAATGTTTGTTTTGTAGCTAAGAACATCAAATGAGAACTCCTGGCTATGGCATAAGAGACTCAAATACTTGAATTTCAAATATTTATCCAAGCTAGCAAATAAAAATCTAGTTGCCGGCTTGCCTCAAGTGTCTCGCTAATCATGATAGGAAATGCAGAGCTTGCCGCCTAGGAAAACAAAGATAAAGAATCTTTCCACAAAGAAGCCCCGTTTGTCCACCTCTAGATGCCTCCAGCTGCTACATATGGATCCGTTTGGCCCCACAACTACCGCCAGGTTTAGGGGTAGCAGATATGCTTTGGTTGTTGTAGACGACTTCTCAAGATATACCCGGTGGAGATGTTTGCTTCAAAAGATGATACATATGAAGTAGCCACCAGATTATTCCGTCTACCGCAAACCCAAAAAGAGTGTGACATCATCGCATGAGATCGATAATGGAACCGAATTCAAAATCTTGGAATTGCTCAAGATCGTGATGATCATGGAATAGATCATAATTTCTCACTGCCGGTACACCGCAACAAAATGGTGTAGTTGAGAGAAAGAATAGGACCTTGATCGAAGCCGGAAAAACAATGATATCCGAAGCTAGGCTTCCTACATTTTTGGGCCGAAGCTATCCATACCGCCCGCTTCACCTGCATAGATCCTTGGTCAACAAGTTTCACAACAAGACCCCTTATGAGCTATGGCGTGCGTAATCCCTAACATTGGTTTCTTCAAGATCTTCTACGCAAATGCTACGTACTTTACAACGGTAAAGAGCGCCGAGGTAAATTTGATGAAAAAGCCGATGAAGGTATCTTTGTGGGATACGCCAAGCACAGGTAAGGCATTTAGAGTTTTTAATAAACGTTTATTGAAAATTGTTGAATCCGTTCATGTTACTTTTGATGAATTTGATTTGCTAGAGTCCGATAAGGCTCCAAATAGTACCGATAATTCTCGGTGTGTTTGAGACAGTGAAACCAAAGAATCAAAACTCCAATCATTCCACCCGCTCTAATGCAAATCAATCCCGCTCGGCCTTCACCTCGTGGTGTAACTTGTAGAGACTTAGTTGATGACTCCTTCTTTCCCCAATCGGTTAGGCAATCCAATAGACAACCCCAGCCTAACCGATTTATTACCAACCAGCCTCATATTAATTTTCCTAATTCACCTCCCGAAGCCGAACCTATTTCAAACAATTTACCGTTTCCTTCCCCACTTACCGATCACCTCGCCTCCATCACCTTCTCCAAACCGATCTCCTTTACCGGTCACATCTCCCTTTACCGATTCTACTCCTCCATTAGAAAACCTTAGACAAGAATCGGTCGTGCAAGACCTCCCTAGGGAAGTGAGAAATGAATGAGAGATCACCCTTTAGAAAATGTGATAGGTGATGTCCTTGGTCCTTAATGACTAGAGGCCAATTAAGAAGCATGGAGGATCAACATGGATTATTTTCCTCTGCTATGGTCTCAAATATTGAACCAAAGAAGACTGAGGAAGCTCTAGATGACCCCAGCTGGGTAGAAGCTATGCAAGAAGAGCTTAATCAGTTTGATAGATGTAAAGTTTGGGAGTTAGTGCCTAGACCTAGTGATCAAACCGTGATTGGAACGAAATGGGTTTACAGGAATAAATTGGATGAAACTGGAAAAATTATAAGGAACAAGGCTAGACTAGTAGCGAAAGGGTATAGGCAGGAAGAAGGCATAGACTATGATGAGACTTTTGCTCCCGTAGCTAGATTAGAAGCCATTAGGTTATTCCTTGCCTATGCAGCCTACAAAGAGTTCAAGCTATATCAAATGGATGTGAAAAGTGCCTTTCTCAATGGGAAACTTCAAGAACTTGTTTATGTTGATCAACCCCCTGGTTTTGAAGATTCCAAGAAGCCTAATCACGTATACAAATTGAATAAAGCTTTGTACGGCCTCAAGCAAGCACCTCGAGCGTGGTATGAAACTCTCTCCAAATTCCTACTTAGTGAGAAGTTTGAACGAGGTAAAATCGACACCACCTTATTTATTGCTAAGCATAATGGTCATTCATTGTTAGTTCAAATATATGTTGATGACATTATTTTTGGATCTACTAACGAGAAATTATGCAAGAGATTTGAGAAACTTATGCAGAGCAAATTTGAGATGAAAGCATGATGGGCGAGCTTACATTTTTCCTTCGACTTCAAGTCAAGCAAACCCAAGAAGGTATTTTTATAAATCAAGCCAAATACACCAATGATCTAATCAAGAAATTTGGTCTTGACTCGCTCATCCTCAAAGCACTCCTACGGCCACCAATGTACACCTTGACAAAGATGAATCCGGTAAGAAAGTAGATATGACACTCTACCGAGGTATGATAGGCTCTCTACTTTACTTAACCGCCGTAGGCCGATATCATGTTTGCCGTATGTGTATGTGCTAGATTTCAAGCCGACCCTAGAGAATCTCATTTGCAAGTCAGTTAAAAGAATTATAAGATATCTTTTCGGGGAACTCGCTAACTTAGGTTTGTGGTATCCAAAAGATTCTTCATTTACACTTATTGGATATTCAGTATGCCGATTTTGCAACTTGGTAGGGTCACCAGAAAAGTACTAGTGGAACTTGTCAATTTCGGGTAACCGTTTGGTTTCCTGGTCATGCAAGAAACAAGCATCAATTTCCACTTCTACGATCAAGCCGAGTACATAGTCAGCCGGGAGTTGGGCCGTTCACAAATTCTATGGATGAAGCAACAACTAGTGGACTATGAAATCCTCAAGAAGTATGTCCTATCTATTGTGATAACACCTCGCCTATCTCAGCCTCCAACAATCCCGCGATGCATTCAAAGACTAAGCACATAGACATCAAATACCATTTCCTCAAGGATCATGTTGAAAAGGGTAACATTGTTCTTTTAAAAGTCCATACCGATTATCAATTAGCCGATATCTTAACAAAACCATTGGACATTAAAAGATTTGAATTCCTTAGAGGAGAACTAGGCATGATTGATATTCGATAAACATTATGTGCTAACTTTGTTATCTGTGTAAGCTCTCAACAAAGGTCATAGGTGACCTCACTCGCTTACCGATGCTTGCTAGTGCTCATTTACCGTATCCCTTACCGGGTAAGGCAAGACTCCCTTTACCGGGCCCTCTTACCGACATACCCGATCGGTAAATGGTGTCTCTATCCGATGGTTCTTTACCGATGAAAGTCTCTCTACCGGTCAAAATACCCGACCGGTTAGCTACCTTACCGATTGCCCTTTACCGACGAACCGCGGCCGGATCCAAATTTGCAATCCGTATTTAACCGGCTCGTTTGTCATCATTGCTCTATCAAGTCACATCAATCCCTTCGCCGCGGAGCTCGCAACCTATCGTACTATCCCTTACATGTTCCCCATGCTCCTATACAAAAGAAGTAGATCAATTTTAAATAATTGATCAAAAAGGTAATATCTCAGTATCATTCATTTTTATCAAAAAGGTTATCTTTTTGTACTTTATTATATTTTGATATAATCACAGACACACGTTCATATTTTCATGACACATCTTTTAATTTCGTGAAACAAAACCGTCAATCAATGTGCAACGACGCTAAAAACCTTTAAGCTTCTTTTTGCTTTAACCAACACACCTCTTCATCTTCCCGCTCTTTTGTCCCCTATATAAGGATTTCAAAATCTCAAGCTTAAACTTTCCGGATTCTCTCTCTAAAAGAACTATAGGCAACCTAAGCAATTTACTCTCATACTTCATCTTCTCCTTCTCCATCTCGTGTTCTTCACTTCTTGAGATTTCGGTATGATTTGAAACTCTAAAGACTCCTAGATCTCTTATATTTCTAGAATCATCTAAACTCTTAAAATTATTTGTAGAAATCTCTTTGATTCTAACTTATTTTGTTTGAATGATTATTTGACTCACGTATGGCCATTAAGAAAGACATCTATGGAGGTTACATTCTCTCCAGCTTTTTTCGACTCCGACGAATGCCGTGCCATTGAAGCTCTATTCATTGCCGCCGAGTTATTCCTTTCGTGATGCCCGAAGGAAATGAAGACATTTATTATGAGATGGTTAATGAGTTATTCGAGAATGGTGTCATGGATGAAAATGAGAATATTATCTCCACCGCCGCCGGTGTCCCCGTCACTTTTAGCCCCGCCACCATTGCCGCCGCTTTCCCCAACCTTTCTTCCACCGGTTCATCTTCTATCTCCATGAAAGATATGATTGCCGCCCGGGCAAAGGTTCGAGGATCTCGACCCTTCGCTACGTGAAGCTAACAAGAAAGCCGGTTTTGATGCCGTTTTCTACGCCGTTGCCGATGTCGTGGACCGATGCTTCATTTGCTTGTCACGTTCTCATCATCAGATTACCATGATACAATGGGAAGCAATTGTCGCCATCATTATTGGAGGAGAATTCAACCGGTGTGCTTTCCTTTACCGGATTGCTTTTAATTGCTTTTAAGAAATTTCAAGGAAAGGCCATCTACCAAGACCAACAAAGCCAAACCTTGTCATTATCTCGATGATTAGCCGTGCTCTCGCATCCATCCCCGCAGCTTCTTCAAGCCTCCGAGAATCAACCCAAGTATCCTCGCCCTTTCGCAAAGCTTTTGACAAGTTTGACATGATTAGAGCCATCAAAGAATCTACCGGTAAACCAACCGGTAAGCCGACCGAGCCTTCCACCGGTAATCCAACCGGTAAGTCTCGACGAACCTCGCTACAAGAAACCAAACCTTGAAACCAATCCAAAAAGAAGAAACTTCCGCTGCCTGGCCAAAGGTTGCTCAATTTGCCTATGCGCTCCTCCCCGCTTCCCAAACCTTCTTTCGCCAGTAAAGAGAAAACTACTTGAGTCTTCCGATGATGATGATGATAAGCCTATCTCTATCATTCTTTCCCCTACCAAAGCAAAAAGCCACAAATGTAAAATCACCCTCCTCCCCTTCCAAGAGATCCAAACCTATTCCAAAATCTTCCCAACAAATTGCCAAAGAAAATGCCGAGAGAAGAAGGAGAATTGAAACAGACTTGGGAAACTTCATACCATTCATTCCCAAAAGACTTTTAATCACAATTTCCTTACCGACAAAATTCCATTTACCGTCAATCATCAACCCGACCGCAAGTCACCAAGCAAAACCAATCGTAAACCCAACCTTTCACATTTACCATTACAATCCCCGGCTAGTCAATCCTACCTTTGAACCATCTCCCACTTGGGTATATCCTATTGAGCACTTGCCTCCTTTCCTTCGAAAGCTTTTTGCAATTCCATGAGATCAACAAAGACTCGCCTCCCGCCCTAGACATATCTCGATTATGTGGATTTTGACAACATCCATGAAGATAAAGGTCTCTACTATACCAAGCCATGTTTGCTGAGTGACTATGATATCTCATTGTCCAGAGATAGTCTACTCAAGCTTTACAATCGGTATTTTGAGTTGTCGCTCCAATGTGGAATGCCATCTACTTGGCTCAGATAGGCTCCTAAGAAGACATGATGATTCAGCAGGGATTGATTTTGCCATTCTTTATAATGCTCAGATACCCTCAAGGAATCTAATCCTTATCGCCTTGGAAGATTTGAGTTACCCGGAGATGATCTTCCCTCCTATGATCCCGAGATTGTCAACTTAGGACCTCAAGATGGCAATTCGTGAAGAATGTAATGGATGTGGTGCAAAATCCGTGGACTTGAACAGAGACTTTCGTAGAGTATGGGTGATATCTCTTCTCGACTTCTTCAACTCTATTCACCCAACAAAACAAATGGGCTACCGTTCTCGATGAAGAAATTGAAGAAATGTTCAAGGGACATTAATGGCTCTGATAATCAAGCCATTGATAGGCGGAGCAGTCATCACAAGCTCCTAGCCTCTACCGACTCTAGTAATTCAGATGCCGATGACCAAGATGTCGCCGAGATTGATCGATCTCGAGAAGATAAGTACCGACTTTACAACTCCTTTACCGATGCAACATGTAGGAGGAGGTAGTACCGAGACTTCTCCAAGCACGTTCTTAAGCTTCAGAGGAGGAGAAGTTATTAGGCCAAGCCCTTCACCGGTTGTTCAACCGATGCCTCTTACCGGTGAAATACTTCAACCGGTTAGAGAAGATTTACCGGCTTCGAGCCATTTACCGGTGCTTCTCCTTTACCGGTTAGTCGCCCCTTACCGTTGCATCTACCGAACCGGTTAAGGCAATCAATGTTGATGATATCCTTCTCCAAAGAAGCCTTAGCAGCTAGCTTATTTACCGAGCAAACCGAGAAGCTCAAGGAGAGTCAAAGAGCAACCATTGAAGAGTTGGCTACTCGTAAAGCCATTCAAGCATCTCTTCTACCCAAGTTAGTCAATCGGTAAGTCAAGTCATTCTTCCTTCCTCTTCTAGAGCCAATTCACCGGTTCAGAGGAGGATATTGATCCCATTTTTGATGAAGACTCTCTCTCTCGATTTCTACGAAGAAGAAGAAGATGTTGATTTTGATGAGAATGATCCAACAATTCCTCCCCGTTTATGATGATCCCGGTATGCGTCGAAGGATCTCATGTCTACTCTCAATTTCTATACCTCCAAAGCTTCTATTCCTCGATCCGCCGATGGAATACCTTTATTTGAGGTTCACGAGAAGATCCTTAGCAAGGCAAGCTATCGAGCCCACTCCAATGCCTCCATCTATTGCCGATCAATTTCGTGAGGCAAAGGAGAGAAGATAGAATGTCCACCTTCATTGATGTTGTGACAGACATGAAGGTTGGTGCCGCCTCCCGAAGATACCTCCTAGATATACCAAAACTACCGGGCCCGGTGAGACAAGTCGCCAGTATCAAGATTAAGGTGTTGAAGCTTAAGAAGCGTCCAATTCCTCCCAAGGGCAAAGCAATCCTTCCCCTGCAAAGATGAGCAACAGCTTGTTTACCGATTTCCCTTCTCCAAAACCAAACAAGAAATATCCTTCCTCTATTCAAAGAACACAATCGGTTTATCAGATTCAAGGCCAAGATGCAACATTTGCTTCTTGCACCGGCCGAAAGCACCCTTTCAACCGATGACTTCTTTATCCGGTATATGTCTATCAATGGGCGATACTCAAATTGGAGTTGAGGCTTTTAAATTGGTCTCGGTTATGTTACTAAAATGGTTGGCTTATTGCCAAATGTGACCAGGACTCTCTCAGATGAAGAAAGGCAAGCCTATACCTTGGAGCAACATTAGAGAAGCTTCATTACTTCGCTAGCTCTAGAGTAATTCACATTTTAAGGCGTCGGCAAGCCATCTTACCGTTAGTCCCTATTGCAAATGAGCTCTGGAACTTTCTTTTGCCGAGATGATGAGTTTGGAACCCTTTGATCCTCATGCTCCCGCTTCTCCTTTACCGATTGCTCCTCCCGTCTCTCCCATGGAACTATTGGATGAGGAGATTGAGATCTCTCCTACCGGTGAAGTGTCTCGGTCCGATGCAACCTCTCTTACCGACCCATCTTCCTATTACCGATAGCCAAGTTGCCGATCAATTGCCTCCTGGTTACTGATGCTACATTTACCGGCTAGCCAACCCAGATCTCAATCTATTCCTTTACCGACCTCTCCTACCGATGATTTAATAGGCCACTCCTTGCTTCGATTTGATAGGTCTTCATAGAGCCTTGCTTGACGGTTTTGTGGAAGTCAACATTGAGTTAGCTCGTTCTTTCATTAAGTCCAATCAGAGGAGGATGAGAGAAGATTTGATTTATTGAAGATCGGTATTGCTTTGTCTCTTGGCAATTTCATGACCGATATAAATGCTAGAGACACACGTCATCGTGAGATCTTCAAGCCATACAACTTCATGAGGCTCTAAGAACAAATAAAATCCTTTCATGTGAGCAACAACTTTTCAGTGCAAAGACATTCTCGAACCAATCCTATCAAGAACTTAAAAGGACAAACAAGCCCTTAAGAGTTGTCAAGAAAGGAACCGTGAGCTTGAGATGGAGTTAGCCAAAGTGAAAGCTAAAAATGAAGTGCTCCGGTGGTTAGAGAAGAAAGGAAGAAAAAGAAAAAGGGATTTGAAAAAGAGAAGAAGAAAGCAAAGGAATCAATCCAAGAAGTCTAAAGCCTCGCATCCTCCTTCAGATGTGCCGTCAAGCTCCTTAACCGATTAAGATCCAAGCCTCTTAACCGGCTAGCATAGCTTCGAGAATGTAACCGATGATGTTTTTGTCTTTCTTTCCTCATTCAATTCCTAAGCCTACAAACATAACGGTAGAATCTCTTATCCTTAAACTTTGTGTTTTGTTTAAGTTTCCTTTACTTTTAATTATTTTGAATATTCCAAACTACTTCTAACCGATATATCTTGGGTGTCTCCTGTTCAAAATATTTCTCCTTTTTCAAATCTTTTTATTTTTCTACTTCAGTAAGCTTACTTAGGTAGCATCAAGTTGTCTCTTGACTTGGGGAATGATATATTAAATAAAACAAATTCTCTTCATCATTTCTTTTTCTAAGTCAAGGAAGATGCTAACCTAAGGTGATCGGACTCTAAGCAATTAGGGAGGAGTATTGTTAGTCAAATATATGCTTAGGGCTTAGAATTGCTTTAATCCCAATCATAACAAGCATTAATGAGGACCCCTAATCTTAGTTAGATCAAAATAGAATTTTTCTTTGTACCATAGGATCCCTTAGTACTCGTGCCTGCTGTTTTTGCTATGTATTTTTCCTCAAGATTTGATGACTTGAAGACCCGAGTATTTCCATCACGCAATGTGTGAGTTACCGGTTGAAGTCAAGCACGGCCAAAGCTCCTTTACCGGCTTCACCTATCTTACCTGGCTTGAGTTACCGGTCCAGAGTCCGGTTATAGCTTACTTCCTTCCTCAAGATTGTTAGCACTTGCCGGCAGCATTAATTGCTCACAACCACTCCAAAGCCATCAACTTTAGCTTAAAGTTGGTAAAGCAAGCATAGCCGACATGACATCTCTCGCAAAGAAATCCGCACCTTCTTTGAGAGAATGTCAAGTAAATCCAAGCAAGATTCACACAGCGCCGCCCCATCTATCTCTGGAAATCCTCTCTATCCAATCTCGCATTTAATGCAAGGATCTTCCCATTTAATGCCTCGCTACCCAAGTCATCATTGCAACCTCCTTCAAAGACAACGACTTTTCAAAGTTCACTATAAATAGATTTCCGGAGCACGAAGAAGGTTGGTGCATTTATGATTCTTGAGAGCGAGCCGTTTTGAACTACCAACTCCGCACATTCTCTAGCTCAAAGGCATTCAAAGCAAGTCCCTTTATTCACTAGACATCTCCGCGTTAGGACTTATACACCGGCACCTCAATCAAATTCCCGGGGTGTTCCTCCATTAGACTACTTATGGAACACATTGATTGATTCACACACAACACCCTAGAGAAACCGCCACGCCTCGCTGTGAGCACATCTCTAGAAAACACCAGTGTCTTTTATTGTAGCACCAACCCATTAGTGGTCACTCTTTAGATTGGCACTCCCTTTCAATCATTGGCTTGCGAACTTGTAATAGGTAGAATCCATTAATAAAGTAATATGCATCTTCTGTCAAATCCAAGTTCTCGACCAAACTTCGTAGAGGACGAGCAGCTTATTTAACACCGTGAACCTCTTCAAACAATGTGTCATTTATTGCTTTGTTTGTTTTCTCGTTGTGTAATTGTAATCGCTTGAAAATCTCTCTCAACCTGGTGGCCACAACCTATCGACTTCACTCTCATCGCTCATTTTGTTTGTCTTACTTCGAAATAATTTTTGTCTTGACTTCGCATGATATTTTGTCTTACCGGTTTGCCTTTTCTCTAAACCGAAAACTTAATTTCCATTGTGGAAAATCACTTACCTAAGCAAAGCCAAAGTTTTTCAAAAGAAGTTTTATCAAAAAGTTATAGACATGTGCTATTCACCCCCCTCTAGCCCCGATTCCTACCATTTTGGGACCTAACACCTACCAATCGCAGATTGGCCATCGCAATGTACACTAATTGCGTGCACGGGCTTTTCCCCATCTTGGAATATCTTCTAGAAATTTGGGCGTAGCCATCTCTAGCTTCTTCACCACATTTATCTAATGCTATAAACTCGCATTCCATGGTCAGATCCGGCTATAAATAGTCAGCTATGTAGAAGATTTCCACGATATAGTCCAAGCATCTCAAGCTAACGTGAATAAATATCCACTTGCATCTTCGAAGTCTTTGATATCTCGATATCCAATTGAAGCATCACTATATCCTTCTATCACAAACTGGGATGCTCTAGCTTTTAATGTAATCCAAAATCACGAGTATATCTTAAGTACCTTAGTACTCTCACTCATACCCTTCCAATGATTTCCATCCTAGATTACTTGTATACCTCCGCTTAACTTGCTAACAAGGTAAGGCAATATCCTACTTAGTGGTCAACTTATCAAGTACATTAGACTTCCAATAACTCTCGAATACTTCTAATTGAGACACCCTGCTCATCTCTATTCTTTGATAGATGAAGATTCGGGTCGAATCGAGTACTCGCTATTCCACGTGTCATCCTTGCATAAATTTCTCAAGAATTTTATCCACATAACGAGATCGACTTAACACAAGTCCATCAGAGATCCAAGAGGATCTCCATGGAGTTCAGCTCCATGGATGATTTTTTACAAGGATCAACATTCTTTAGCTTGTTGTTCCTCCTCTTTACATTAACTAGTTGTTACTTGATCTCTTGGCCTGTAAAGTGTGGTCACCTTGGAGTTCATCTCCATGGATGATCTTACTAAATGGTCCATATTCTTATTTACATCTTCTTTATGTTATTAGTTCTTACTTGATCTAAAATGTGGTCATCTTGGAATAAATTTCCATGGATTTTGATCATTTTAAATGGTCTAAATTGTTTTTACTTTCCTTGTAAATGTTTTTCCTAACCTAAGATCTTCACATTGGGACAATTTCCATGGATGAAGATCATTAAGGTTCCTTGGAAGTTACAAAAGGGGTGAAGTTGATATATTGAGTCTGGGGGAAGATCTCAAGGATGGTCATCTTAATGACCACCTTGTGAAATCCACTCTAAAGTTGATACGCCCTTAACCTAAATTCAATTTTCGCGTATTAATCTTTATTTTATGTTAAATCTCCCATCCCAAGCAAATGAAGTGCTTCTAAGTCCTAATGTACTCGTAATTACGGCTCGATATAGTAGATCACCACTAATCATGTTTAGTGATCACTAATCAAAGCCTAAGGAAAGTGGGGACAAGCATGAATGCAAAATCCAAAAATGTTTTTTATTTAACACTTAAGCAAACTTCAGCTTCGATTCTCGTAACCCAGCTTTTTACATTCTCGGAATTTACGTAATCGGGATCGGAAAGTCATAAAAGGGACATTATCGTCCCATCCGCGCGGACAGGATTGAGCCTCGGCCTGATCCACGCGGACAGGAATGTAAGGGACAAACATTTTTATTTTCATCTTTTCTCGCCTCACGTAAACACAATATTTTAATTAAATTTCATCTATCTAGTCCAAAACTCTTATTTCCAGAAAAATTCCTTTTGCAAAACACACACACACAAATGGTTTTAAGTTAGGAAGACTCGCTTTACGAGGCATTTCGGGTGAATACCTAACGTTCTTCCTTGGAGCCAGAACGTGACCTCCGAACTCACTTCTCTCATTTTTGGACATTTTTCAAAGTTTTGGCCCCAACCAAAACGGCGGGACGACTCCGTTTGATTTTTTCAAAAATCTGGGCATCATCATCAGCATGGCGACTACTGGGGAATTAAAATAAGCTTTATCTTTTTTTTAAATATAAAAAAATGGCATTTGGCATATAGGTGGAAACCATTAAGCTTCCCCGTATCAGCTTCCTAACCCGAGGCTTGGGATAAATTATGGTCTAACAAAGCCACGCACCCTAAGATTAGCCTTATAAAAAAAAAAAAAAGCTTTGGTGGGTCAAACTTCCGTCCCGACACTTGCAGCCATTTGGGTATGTGTGTGTGTGTGTTTGTTTTGCACATTTCGCATTGTTATCTTTTTGACCGCCCCGTAAAAGTCAAAATTTTGACCTGCCTGACCCACTTCCTTAACTCGTTTGAATTTTCAGGTTTATGTGTTTATTTGCTTTCAAAAAAAAAAAAAAAAATTCAAAATATTTTCAAAAAAAAACTAAAAAAAAATCATTTTCAAAATTTTTTGCATCATGATCTTAAAACACATGCAAAAATTTCTTATTTTACTCGAAAGAGAAGATAGACCGTCGCACACTACGCGCACTCGGAACCCACACCGCACCGTTCTAAAAAGCGCCAGGCGGATGCCAGCGGCGGAGCCGGACACCGCGCCTAGCGACTAGTCGAGATTAGTTGGAATTATCACCTAGGGCGGCTTAGAACTGGGCGTGGAGAGGCCTAGCGCTAGGCGGGCCTAGGCGCCAAAGGGTCTTTGTGGCATCAAGCACCGCACACTACGTCCTTAACCCGGGAAAATCCCAAGAGCAGCCCGTTCGTCCTTACTAAGCCCCTCGGTGCGAGCAAGCACTATCACCAAACATCCCTTGGAGCCTTGTGTCGACCATGCACTTGTCCGTGACACACCTTGTCCGAGACCTATTGGCTTTAGTTTGGTCCGTGTCATGCCCTCGCCCAGGTACACCGTGGCCGGGCCAAACCTTAGTCGGCACGCCAAGTCAATATTCTTTCGAGACCCTAATCATTCGAGGTCACGCCGATTTTCCGTCATGGACTTTGACCAAATCTTGACTGGCGCCTTGACTTTGACTTGCACAACTTATGCACCGACTCTCGCATGACACCGAGTCATCAAGGATTAACGATTATACCATGCTCCAATTACAGCCTCTAACCGACTACTGCTCAAGATCAACCATGGACATTTATCGCTCCGAGCTACGCCGACTTTTCGTCGAGCCCCTCAACATGATTCTGACCTTTGACGTCGCCTTTGCCCGTACTACATTCAATATTATAAGACTCGACACCCGCCAGCTTTAGGATCATTTTTCTTTATCCAAGGACTCGCTTGTCTTCTACAAAACCCTCGCTCGAGGTTACAGTGTCGAGGGTCTCAGAACAGAGTGATGGGACCCACCGATCCAGACTTAGAGTAGTTTGCATAAAAAGAAGAGCAATCTTTTCCAACCGCTTAGGTTTTAAGAAAACACGTTTTAAGTAAACGAGAACAAATAACCTCATGTTGCACTGAAACTCTGGCGCCCAAACACTTACCCTCCTTCATTCCCAAATAACTCGAACCCTCGTGTCTTTCCCCCGCAGCTCTCCTCACAAAGCTTGGTTTCGTGCCTGGTCACCGTCTCGATTAGTCAGGGAAGAATCAGCCGCATCGTCTGCTTCACCATTTGTTTCCGACTCCAAGTTTCGTATCGTTCTCGCATCGCCTCGGGTAACGATGGGGACAATACCACTCCGCCTCCCAGACTCCCCAAACACGTGGCTAAAGTGGAATCCGCTAGCCGAACGCATGAGATCATGATGTGACAGAAGCACAGTATGAATAGCCTTCCTGGAGTTGGGTTAGGAGCCATGGCTCGTCGCTAGTCTCAATCCCGGGCGGCACCTTCACCGTGTAAGAAGAGGAGGAACCAATCCCACTTCTCACGCTCGACTACTCCAGGATGCCACCACTAACCTCCTATGGTACTCACTCACCAGAGCCCATGCTTCTCGATCTGTGGCTCCAAATGTACCTCCTGACCACGCAGACCACTGGACCCACGCACTCTGACGGACAAGTCGCTCATAGCGCCTCAGCTCAGACAAAATCAAGACGGAATGTCTTCCCACGGTCGGGGAATACCTCGAATGCCACAACAAGTCGGGATCCCACCGCTAGCTTAGGAATCGATCAAATCGGGCCTCGCACAAGAACAACCCAGGTGCCTTGAAGAACAGCCGTAATGCCACACAGCTTTGGTCTAGGGCAATGTGAGCCCTCCTCGAATGATGCTAGCCTCGCCCGCTTCCTAACACAAATTCCACAAAGTCCATTTCGGGCTTCAAGGTCCAACGGCCACTGTGCCCCTATCCCAAGCTTCATTAGAATCACCAGACTCATGTAGTGATCCTCCCGGGTTATACACTCCCTTCCACGTGCCACCACGCAGCCTCAACAACCAGGGACAAAGAACCTCGTATTTAAGCCTACTTACGAAGTCTCACTGAAACCCCGAGCTATCGGATTCTACCTCGTGTCCGCTCCACCTTTCTCTCGCTAATCTGGGAAGCCAACAAAGAAGCCAGCTTGGGTTCTATCCCTTTGCCCAAGCTCCTACCTACACTCCCCTGGTAATTTGGGCCAAGGACAGTTTTTCACCTATGCTCCGGAATATGGTATTCCTTCCACCGCAAATTACCTCACCAACCAACTGCCTAGTCCTCTTCCTAGCTCAAATATCTGGCTCGTGCATTCCCGGGCCTCCACCTTCGGGATCCCCATTTGGCCCGGTTTATGGAGCAACACAAGGAAATGAAAGCGCATCTTGCCGAATTGGACTATCAAAAAGGACACTCGCTCTTCGGCCTACGCATCCCGACTCAATTGTACCCCTCGCCTCACAAGTTCGTTGATGCCCAATCTCGACTTGTCTGACGGGAGTGCGTGCCCTAAAACTCACTTGGACACCTATACTTTGGCAATGAAAGCTAAGTGGATGCACAAACCAGCAGCAAATGGCCGGGAACTACTTCGGGCCCCTCTTTTCGAAGTCGGAGCTTTGAAATGGTTCTTTCTGATCAAGCCTGGCTGTGGCTACTTGGGAACAAATTACCAAGATTTCACGTATAAGTATAAAGCCAACTTGGAATGGGAGACAAACAGAGTTGACCCGTGCACAACGATGTGCAAATACTGATGAGAATATTGGGATTTTTATAAAAGGTGGAACTCTGAAGCTCAGCCAAATGGGGGCCGCCATCCCTTCTCCCTCTCGACGCAGAGGAGCAAGCTTAGACATCTTCCTAGCCATGATTGAAGCTCGCATTTAAGAACCTCACTTTAGCAATTTCTATCCGTGATCTCAAGGGCAATGGTCAATTCCGGGGGCTAAATTCTGAGAGGGCTTAGCAATCGCCAGCAAGTTGTTGCACCCGCTACTTGCAGATACCGGGCTTCTTCCACCTCCAACACGACTCCCCGCCCCACCCTATTTGGGACAGATCTGTAACAATGCCACTCCCTTTGTTCCCAAGAAACTCCGATGCGCCCGCATCCTTGCCTCCAAGGCTCGGGAGACTTCTCGGGATGCCTTTGAAAGTGATATCTTCGTAGGTTTGGTAAAAGAAGGTTTGCTCCGGCCCTAGATAATTATCAGCCCTAGAAACCCCAATGCTCCTTTGGATACCTCCAAGCATTGTTGTGCCTTTCATCGCACTCTCACGGGCACCTCGACGTATGATCAAGCGTCCCCCCGAAAAAAAAAAAAAGGCAATCCTACAAGGTTTGATAGAGCAAGGAAAGTTAGAAGTCCCCGAGGGGCCTACGTACAGTCAAAAATCCTTTCTCCAAGGAACCATAAATCCAAGCGAACATGATTGAAATCTGAGAGCCTTCGCATGCCAAGTGGAAAAATGTGTAGAACTAGTGAAGATCCCTGATGATTAATCTTGAATCCGGATTTGAGAATGATGGACATGTACCTTATCCTCCCGAGATCCCTCGTAAAACCAAAGCATTGATCCAGCTTGGTGTAGAGCGTATGAGACCTGCGACATGAAGCACAAATTGACAACCTTCTCCGAGGCCTTCGTAGGAGCCATGGTTTGGCCGTCCAGCCTTAATCCCTTTGACGACACTTTTATCATGAAGAAGTGAAGCAAAATCCTCCTCTCACTCTCAATCGTCCCTGATATGTCAAGCTTCCACCACCAGCCTTCCTAATGTCACTCACTCACCATAACTCCCGCTCCGTCGACTTCCCACATGTGCCGCCTAGCCCCCAAACAAGCAGCTCAAAGTGCCGCTATCCCAACAGCTAGCCGTGGATGAAGACATCTCGACATGCCTCAAGAGCTATTAGGTGTCCCTCTCGTAATGATACCGGTCCTCGCAGTATATCGCAGAGGGAATGGCTAGGTTTGAAAACAATGGAGGAAATGTGTGGTTAGCCATCGTGGCTCTCGAGGAATGCCAAAATGAACAAAGAAGCCTGGATCGAAGAGGCCACACGTCATTTCGAACATTGGCAATCCCCCAACCGGGATCGGGCTCCCCGAAGGACAAATACGCGGCTGCCTGTTCCCTCCGCTTAAGCTAGTGCCTCTCGTTACTTCAAATAAATCCAACCATTCGCTCTCCAAGCAAGCCCAATAGCAAATCTCCTCAATATAGCTCAACTCGTAACCATCCTAGCATAAAGCCTCGGCCTCGAAACCCGCCGATTCACCTCCAACCGGTTGGAGCACATTTGGTGGGATATCTCAAGTGATCGCCCGACCGCCTCGAGAGGGACTATCAAGATTGGATAAACGAAGATCGTCCTCCCAAAAAAAGTTAAGAAAGCTCTCTTCCCAAAGCAAAAGTTGAAAGAAAAATTAAGTCCGGTGGATACCAAATATGGGGACATCTCGGGGAACCTTCGAAGGATTTGACTACTATGTCATTTACTCTAACGAGCCTAAGGTCCCTTCCTCCTACGAAACCGCAAGTACGTATGACCGATCCCTTTTGAGGCCCAAAATTCAAGTACCAATGCAAATAGTCACTTTTAGTCAACCTTTTGTAGGTTCTAGTATTTTTCTCTTTCTCACCTAAGTCCTTCCCCGGACATTTCATGTCGTTGTAGGGTCCATTTTGGACATAGTAGTTAAATGTCTAACTTGTATATAAGTCTTTTTCTTTCTTGCTAGACTCCTGACATCACTTGCACACCCACGTTACACTTAATTGAAATGGGTTTTATCCTAGGATTGATCACTTGTGGCCGCTTCAACCACTAATTCTTTGAAATAACTAATATTTAAATTAATTGGAGTGAGAAAATCAATTGATATCCTTTCCTCAAATTGGGCCTTACCAACTCCCCATCTTGCATCTCTATATGCTCACATCCCTCTTCTTATCATCCTCATCATCTCGCTGCTCGATGAATTTGCATGGATCTTTTCTCATTTAAAGCTTAAAGCAAGCAATGAAGACTTAATTTCGTTTAGGTCATTCGGTAGGGGATTACGGTTGAAGCTGTTCTCACCCAGATAGGGGAAAACCTTTACCTCTACCTCTCACTCAAACAATACCCTTTTCATTTTCAAGTGATCGGCGATTTTGAAACCCGCTATTAGCCATCATTTTTGGGCCTCCATGCTAAGAGAAGTCTCTAAGAAGCTCCAAGAAGTTAGCTTCGAGAGCTCTGGCGATGCGCAAAATATCTCAAGCGCATGAAGGAAGGACAAAGATAATCCTTAACGTCTCGTGGAGGCTTAAAAAAAAAAAGAAAAAGAGGACTCGTCGATCCTCACAGCAGAAAGTCCCCTGACTACTCAAGAAGCTCTCCAATGACAGTGCTAAAAAGGAGCCCGAATTCTCTCGCAAGCTTTGCAAAAAGTTTTCGATAGCTTGACTTCCTCTCACTCATTACCATAATCAATCCCAAGCCATCCTCTTTGTTTTTAGGATGATATTCCCATTACTATTACCCTCGCTCTTTGGCCAAAGTCAAAATCTCGACCTCTCCGATTCTTAGAGGCAATCAATAATCTTCATCGCCGTAGATTTCCTAAACACATCCTCCGCAAGCCAACCTCTCATCTTTAGCAGGCTTAGTCAGCAAAGGCCCACCCGACCTCTCATCTTAAGAGGTGTCATGAGTATCCTAAACTCATCCGATGGCCGATCGAAGCCCGGAAATCCAGCCTACAAGTCCCCTACTCTGGATAGCAAAATTTCATTCCTAATATCTTCGAGAGTTAAATCAAAATTAATGCTTCTTATTGCTTGCTTAAATTGGAATCCTATCCCATCTTGGTTCTGAAAATCATCAACCTAAGATTGTGCAAATTCAACCCATCCATTTGACACTTCATGTGAGCAGCAAGACATTTCATTCCGCAAATACTTAAGCCGCTGGATGTCCTGCATCAAGCTTCGCATCCGTGTCTTTCATCGACACTCCAGTGAGGACATGTTTTTTCAATCTCTCCAAATCCTCAAAATCCTCAAAGGTCTCCTCGATCCTCGAATTTCAACATTCATTCTCTTTTCAAATCGGGATAAGCCCGAAATCTATGCGGCGACTCCGAGCTCCTCGCAGAGGGGAACGTAGTGCAACAACAATCGGTCCGATCGAAATCACAAACAAATCTCAAAAAAATCCGGTCTCATCAAGGACCGTCCCTATACACTTTCCGTCCTTCCGAGCTTGGATTCTCTGATATCGCTGATTTTCTCCTTGTGATTAATCAAAATATTTGTTCATATCGATTTAGTGCTCAATAACCCGAACATCAATAAAGCGGTTTTAAGTGCAAAAGCTCTTGTGATCATCATGAATAAGACAAA